>JASDQU010304263.1:0-13702 GCA_032191745.1 Picea mariana
GACTATTCTTATCCTCTGATATATATTTCTGATATGTATACGACATTATAGGTCTAGGTTTTGTGGAGGTATCCGATACACGGCTTTCTTAGTCCATTGTTTAGTCATTTAGAAAATAAAGGGATCCCTTCACGGCCCTTTCTATTGAATAGGATTTGAATTAATAAAATTTCTTTGACAATCTTGGATTTAGCAGATTACAATGGCGTGGTAGAGATAGAGGTTTTCTGTTCTTTTAGGGTTATTTGTGAATCTCTTTGAACGGTATGATGTTATTTGTGGAGATTACTTTACATTGGGATGAATGTAAATAATGTTATTTGGCTCTAAGTGTGGGATGACTAGAAACATTGATTCGCGTGAAATCTTTTCAAACACAGTGTTGTGATCGTTCATTTGAATGGTCCGAAATGGTCCACTATTGTACTAAGTGATGTGGGAGTGACTGCACATTGTCCGAAATGGTCCGGTATTGTACTAATGGTTGAGTCTGACAGAGAGCTTCTGCAGTTGAATGGTCAGCAGAGCTGCGGAGGTTTACTTTTGAAATTAAATTCAATAACGTATCAGTTGAATTGAATCATTTTGATAATTGATGATAATATTCCAACCCCTTTCTGCTTGAACGAATTCTTTTTCAATGGATATTTTCAAGTGTAAGAGCGGCAGCATTAGCTGCTGGATATCTGTATATTTGGCCTATTCCTCTTCATTATGATTTCATGGTTCATTGAAAAGGAATTCATCTTCCGCCATTCGATATATTCATATTCTTTGAGTTACTTACAGTAGTTTATATTCATATTCGATACAGTAGTTTGAGTTACTTACTGTATATGTATATGTAAGTAGGCAATGAACATTCTGTATCTTCTCTGTATGTTGAGCAGTGTAATCCATAGTATCTTTCCCAGATCTGTATGACCATTTAAAATTTTCGGCGTACTGAAAGTGATTCATATCAAGAAAAAACGGTACAAAGCATTTAATAACCTGGCGTAAAAGTGTGCTCGAACTGCGAGAACCAGACTCCTTTTTGTTTTACAACGATTTGAATCTCATGTGGTGAATATTCTCATGACCAGAAGATCAGAACTTGATGAGAAGATATTTCCAGATGCTCAGTTTCTTGCCAAATCAACGATGGGGTTAAATATCCTCAGCATTTACCATCGGCGTTGAACTTTGTTACGGGACAGAGTATTTGTATGATTAAGGTACTGACCAAAGGGCGATTTAGGAAGATCGAATCGCCCTTTAATGTTGTAGATCAACGATATAGAAGTGCGATCTGGTGACCAGCGTATTGCGCTTCTGCTAACAATTGTATTGCGGTTCTGCTACAGGAATTATTTCCAGTAACACTTGAGTTGTAAAATATGGAGGGAATTAGTGCCAGATGTGGTCCATAACTCACAGAGAGCAAATCCTATTTGCTATTAAGTGGTATCAGAGCTGCCCAACACAAGCATGGCATTGGCAGGCTTGCATTAAGTGGTATCAGAGCTACGCAACACAAGCATGGCGTTGGCAGGCTTGCATTAGCCACCCTCCAATGTTCCAAATAAGTGCAAAGATGTCCTAGTTCATGTTCCACCTTGTTTGCATTTGGATTTGCAAGTGTCTGTTTGAGTATATCAATTCTCATCCATCTAGGGAATATGGATTGACATTGATCTCTTTCAAAAATCGAATCAATTCATCTTTCATAAATAAAATACAAAATATGCCTTCTAACAAGTTGCATGTTGCATGAAACTTGATGGCCCATGGGAACATGGTTATGGGAGAAGCTAACACTCAAGCTTCCCATTCTATGTTTCAGAGTCTCTTCCTTATGACTAAATCTAGAATCAATACAACTGGCTACCTCCATACTTTATTTAGTGGGACCTTTAACATAGACTTGGTACTCAACCAATGATATCTATCAACATGTCAATACCTTTGGAATCCTTTGGATCAATTCCACCTCTAATCCTACCACAAAATGATTGGGGCTTACGTACCACAAAATGATTGGGGCTTACGTGCCAATTTTGAGAAACAAATATTTATCAATCTTTAACCATCTCAATAATCAACTTGTAAGTGTTGTCCAAGTTAAATTCAATGCTATGTAGAAATTCTTAGATCATCGTAAGGAGATTATGCATTGAGAAAATCAAACACTAAACACTAGGAAACTTAAAATTAATTATTCGTATCAAAACTCCAAATTTTGAACTCTAGATTTTACAAACACATTATATAAAAATATGATAATGAGTACACAAATATAAACTCTCAATGGAAATTTCATGCACTTGCTTAATTAATGCAAAATTGAAATTTCACCTTCCTAAAAAGTTTCATGGAGCATAGCCCTATACTTTTGAGCTTTTATGATTATTGTAAATCAGAGTATAAAACAACAACGACAAGATCACAATAATTCACTTCAAACAACTTCAAACATCTTGACAATTCAAGGAGAAAAGATACTAAACAAAGAGATAAGTTTCATCCCCTTCTAGGGAAACTTATTAGCCAATGATCAGATCTGAAAATGCACTTTTATAGTGGCAATTGCAACAATATAACAACAGTGAAATCAACCCCTTATATTATTCCTTGGATGTGAAATCACTTAACAATTTTCCCTTTTACTTATGTCCAATTAACAAGGCATAAATGGTTGTAAATAACAAAGCATAAAGAACTTATATAGCTGAAATTCAAATATGAAAATGACACAAGATGTGGATAGTTGGAAACTTCATACATAAGCTCTAGTTGAAGTACAAGTACATATCGTAGCCTTCTCTAAAGGCTAGTACAAAACTCCAACTATCCAAAAATCCCTAGCTAGGGTAAATCATCAAACCCTAGCTCACCCAAGAAGATCCAAGCGCAAGAATATTTCCAACACAACCTCCAAGGAAAAAAAATCCTTGTCTTCTCTTCTTCACAAATAGTCGTAGGTTTTCTCTCAAAACCCTAGTATCCAATCTCCAAGGGATAAACCCTAACCTTAGAACTCTAAGATGCTCCAAGAAACTCCAAGAAGACCAAGAAACCCTAACACATCAAGAGAAAGGGAGAATACAAATGCAAGTGAAGACTTGAGAGAGGGAGAGAGCACTCTCTTCTCTTAGTCACATCTCATCACAAGAGTGAACACAAGTGAGTGAATGAATATGTTCTCAAAAGACTCTGTCCTTCCTTTGTTTTTATATGAGAGGTAAGGGAGACCAACAATACTATGCGGACCAAAGCCCTTACAAGAAACCTTCATGATCCCTTGTAGGCCACACAAGTGAGATGTCCACTCTAGAATACAAGTGTCATGCTCCAATGGCGATTTTGTGCAAAATAATGACTCCAAGGTGATGTATCTAAATAAGGAAAGTCCACACCACTCCATTGCAAGCCTCCACGTACTTCATGTATCCTCCAAACCAATGTACTCCATTGGGTCATCTACCCTCTACAAGAACACTATCAAATCCCCAAGCGTCCTCAAGCCATCTCCAATCCTTTGAATAAGAAACCAAGCTCACACATGTAAACTAGGGATTGAATCCCTCCTCCATGATGAAAAATGCTACACATCCCCTACAGGGAACTCTTTAAATAAATGGCTCCTCCATTTGGCCTTAATGAAGGGTGTCCACCAAAATACAAAGAGATCTCCAACAGCCAAGTGAAGAACACCGAGCCTGCAATCAACTGAGGTTAAGCATCCACTGAGCAAGCTATCTCAATTGTGCATATCCATCATGGACCATATTTCATGCTACAATCCTTTTTAGACCATCCAAGGGTTGAACATACACCATGTACCCCAATCGCATGAAGCACCCCAAAATATGGTGTAAATACTTTTGGAGTAACCTGAAAGTCTAACGCTCCCTTTTTACAAGGAAAATCTTTACATTGACACCTGTTAACTCCCTCAGCAACTCCACCAAACCTACTATATGCAAATAAGTACTAGTTGGGGTCCTAGAATCAACCGCTGACATCTACAACAACACCGTAAAACATGCTATCATAACATCTTGATCTTCCAATCAATAATGACCATCTACGAATATGAAAGAATATCTCCCTAGAGAAAAAGAAACCTTCCAAACTCCATCATCCTCCAAGTGAACATCGTTGGAAAACATTAATGAACACCATATCATGAACTCTCTAGGACATCTTGCAAAGACAATCATATATCCATATAAGATTACGTCGATCTTGGAATACAAAGCTGAGGTATAGTTATCAAAATATGGAAGGTCATCATTAACTTGTAAACATGAGAATTCCTCTCATGTACCTCAAATCCTTTGACAATTGAACCAACCTGAACTAGTTCTACTCCCTCATCTCGAGAGTATCCAAAAGTAAGAGTATCACTAAGGAAAAATCCCTCTGTCTTAGAGAATCCAAAATCCCTCGTAGATTCGTACTCCATAATACTCTCATTGGTTGCAACTTTGGAATCAATCTCAATGTCCTTCATCAAGGCATCAAACATCTCCAATGAACAACTAGAAATCTCATGGATGGAAGTGTTGAAGTTTTGCAACTTTGGGCAGTCATTCTCCACAAGAAAGTACAAGAAGACCCATCTACACCATTACAGAAGTCCCAGGAAGAAATTGAAGACCCGAGAAGAGAAGTCGGCCCCACCAGTAAAAGACAGAAACTAATAAAGTAATTTGAAGACCCAGAATAAGAAGTCGCCCCCAGATAGAAACCCAGATTAATATAAATACAAGGTCCTGGATCATTTCATTTGGAAATTCAAATATCTCCTTCTATAGTGCACACAAGGTAGCTGCAGCTGCAATTTTGGTAATTTCATTATTTTTGTGTTTCTAGTATCTTGATGAGTGCGCCACACTTGGGAAGGATATTATTAGTTTCTCTTGGTCATCTTATTGAGGCATGAGGTCTTAGTGATGCTAGCCTTGGGAGGATCTTCTCTATATGGTCTTTTAGCTATTGATGCTGATGTACTGGTAATATCTTGGATTGAATTACTGTATAGAAAGGTTGTTGGGTTTTCTCCCAAGGTTGGGTTTCCCAGGATAAACTCTTGTGTTCTTGTGTTTATTGTGCATGGTTAATATTTCTAGATCTCGTTATTTTCGTTGCAGTACTATAGTTGATATTTTCAGTGTATAATTATTCTATAATAATTGTTGTATGAAAGTGAATATTGTTATTAAATCATTAGGCAATAACTATCAGATCTGAGAATCACAAAACATCAACATGGTATCAGAACTAGTTGAAATATTGCCACTACACAGTTTCCATTTATCGTTGCACATGAAATTTGTCGTTGCACAGATATGAACTCGTCAAGCTCGTTGAAAAACTTATTGGAGGACGTTGAGATTAATTTTTCCATATATCAACTCGCCGTAGCCTAGTGCACCTCCTGGTGGTCTCAGATTACAACTTGGTGAAAGTTGAAATTTCTCATTACAGTTGCAGTTTCCAGTCACATGTTGTAGTTGCAGTTGTCAGTTGCCAGTTGCCAGCTGCGCAAACCTTGATATTAGAAGACAAGTTAGATGGTGCTGCAAATTTCAAAGGTATGCACTTGTATATAAGTTATGTTATGAGGGTGTTTGCAGAAAATGTACACTCAGAAAAGGTACATTTTTTCAAGCAATAATAGTAGATCCAAAAGGATCATAGATCTAGTGCACTCAAAGGAAGCTCAAGAGTTGGAGCCAACAGTGTTAGAAAAACAGGATCGCAGGGCAATAAAATAAAACAAATGTGGAAATAAAACAGAGAAGATACACAATACAATACAGACACAGATATACGTGGTTCACCCAGTGTGGGCTACGCCTACCAGAGAAATTTCTAGGTCCTTCCTTATTATTATCTAGCAAAATGAAGGGATGCAAACTATAGCACACTGTTGGCTGCCCCAACTAACACCCTATTATTCTTCTTTGAAATACAGAGTTACATTTATAATTGCTCATTGTCCAATATGTTAGCTTTATCAGATTGACAGATTCTTTGTGAAAATGTTGCTTTAGTGATTTTGGTTAGTTTTATATAATCATTTGCCTTTATAGTTTTTAGTATGTTTCTTTTTTGTCGTTTTTGTGGTCTGAGTGGGTTATGTTTTGTATCATGATTGCATGTTTATCCTTAATTTCATCACTGCGAAGCATGAAATTATGGATTTTTTCTCCTGGATCTTGCTTGGTGAATTCTTTGAACAATATCATCGTACATGTCTTGCTTTGACCAATGACTATTTCTTGCCTTTCCTAGTCTCATTTATAAGAGGATACCATTATTCCATAGGGTTGTAATTAATTAAAGGTTCAATTATGCTACACAACCTTTGATAAGTTTCTATATCCTCTAATCATAATTTCATTTTACTAGGACTTATATCAGAACTATAATTAAATACCCTTTTAAACATTTATATGAACGATGGTCAAAAGAAAAACTTATTCTATGACCTTTCGAACTCATTCATAAAGGGATTATATTAAACATACTTCAAATCTAGGGGATATGTTCTTTTGTAAATGTTTTTCCTTGCATACATTATGTACTTGGACCATTTTATGACCTCTCCACGATTATGCCTATCAATATGGATCAATCATTATTCAAACCTTGAAATGACTATACCCTTGCCCACAACCAGGATGAAATCGCTTGTGGAAATATGTGAGGTGAACATGGGTCATTTGTTCTACAACCTCATTGTCCTTCGGGATGAGATTAGTCCCAAAATTCATCAACATTTTAGGTGGCATACAGGCTCAAATCATTCGCCATGTTTCGAGATTTTTCGCCTCATCCATAGGAATGAGGTATTTGATCCTGCTCCTATCTCTTTATGATGACTCATCTATGCTACAAGCTAAATGTTTTTTATTTCATAGGGTCATTCTATTCCTTGTTAAAATTACCCTATTATGTGACCTAGCTACAGAGTTCATGGCCCCTATAGTAAAGGAAGAACCGAATGACCCTGAGTTTTTACTTACCCACAAAAGTATTATAGAGTCCAAACCCATGCCAGAATTGAGAGATAATTTTGTGGGATGGATTCTGACCAAACAACGAATAATTTGACAAAACCGTCAAAAACCTATCTCTAGAATGGGCTCATTTACTTTCCACGCGGGAAATTTCCTCAGAAATGAAAATATCTAAGAGATACGCCCAATTTTCTAAGGACAATTTTCTCAGAATTGATATGGCGGTTGAGAAATTAGTTAAGGATTTCTGAGGAGACAGATCTTCCTCAATCTGTCTCTGAAGGAATTGATCTGGCAGCTAAACTTAATCCCAATCCTTCTTCCTCTTATACTGAAATCATTCTCCCTGTTCCTTGTCTAACTCACGCTAGGGAAAAGAAAGGGTAGTACATACTCAATCTCAATAGATTGAAAGGAAAGCTTCTGAAATGTTTTAAATAGAACAAGCAACTATCCCCTTCAAAGGATGATTTACACACTGATCTACAAGAAGATTAGTTCCAACGTATATAAGAAATTGGTTTTAACAAAAAGGCAGTTCTGATGGAACCTATAAGTATAGAATATCATGATCCCTCTTGTGAAAACATTGATGAAAAATCTGTTGCAGAGGATCAGACCCAACATAAATTTGTTGATAATCTATTGCTTTTTCTTCACAAGTCTAAAGGATTACTAGGTATTTGGGCCGCACTAAGAGGAAATGCTGCTATAGGAAAACCCTTGGACAAAAAATCATCAACATTCCATTTCTAATCTATACTCCGAGAGTTGTCATAATTGCCAATCTTGGGCCCAAAATCACTATGCAATTGTTCCCTACCTACAGATGCACCTTGATCAAATGCAAGAATAAAACAAAGAGATAAAGAGGGAAAATTGACAGTTAAAAATTGAAATAGAACATAATTTTCCTGGGGATGTTAAGAAACCAAAGAACTCACCAAAAAACAATGTCAAAGAATCCACTAATGTTAACATCTTTATGGAATCTAATTTACATACATCTTCGATTTCCAATGGATGACCCCTGGTCAACGTTTTAATTTTGTTTTGATTCTGTAATGTTTTTTTAGACTAGCTATAGAATCAAAGATTTTGTAGCTTGTCTTTATTGAGTATAATTTTATTTTAATGGATTGTGTTTGTTTTTTCAGGTCTTAAAACGATGGAGAATATTTCATCAACAACAATTTTTAAGACAATTAGATGTTGTTCATATTTCATTTTGTTTTAATTAGCATAAGATTTAGTTTTAAAGGTTGAGTTGTAGCTTCTTGTTGTGATAACAACAAACTTTTTGATAAGTTGTTGAACAAATTTACCTTTTATTATAAAACTCTTTTATTATGATTGGAGAGCAGGATCTATTGTTTAGAATATTCTATTTTGAAGGATCCAACTCTATCTTTTGGATATGAGGATCGATCCATACTATTGTTTAAATACTCATGGATATTTGAGTCATGAACATGGTGAAAATTATGGGATAATGGATCAATGCTTATTTTGAAGGATATGGAACTATGCATTGCTTAAGGCTTTTTCCCTGTTAGTAAAATTGTTTTTCTTTCATTATAATATCAGTCATTGTGGTTCATATTCTTCTAGTGATTAATTGTGGATTGATTCAAACTCAACTTTAGTCTATTTTGTCAGTGCATTGTTAATTGCTATTGTTTATGTTCATGTTAATACTATTCAATTTCCAATAGTCTATTGTCCCAACGATTAAAGATCCTTGTGATTATATTATTGTGATGCAAGTATTAAAATATATTAAATTTATTTGTATACTTTGAACTTGCAATGATCAAATTTGTTAATGGAAATTATTTTCCTCTTGACAAATAGTTGATTGTGTCTTCACAAAGGATCATATTAAACAGTTGTTATTTCTGCATCATGAATGAGATTTTGATTGTCAGTTGAAGTGACTTTCTTTGGGCATTTTCATGGTCTTGGTATTTCATAACCTTCTTCCATAGATTTATCTTGACAGACAGGTTGTTGGAGTAGATTTATACAAGAAGGCACAATCAAAAGTCCTCTTTAATAATGGCCAGTAATAGGTTAGTGAGTTTCTTTTGTTGTTTTGTTTCAGTCTCTCGTGAATGTTGATTAACACTAAATCTTAAATGATTTGTCCATTTAAGTAAAAAAAAATATCATCTACATTCATTTCTTCATGTATTTTATTTTCAATTTAAAATTAAATTAGTGATGTGCTTTAGATTAGTATTAGTTTTCTTGAATTACATTTTTTCCTGAGATTTAGTTCCATTTATACCAATTTTTGTTTTACAAGATTTCTCGCAAACCTTGTACATGTACATATTGTAAATTTTGTAATTAAATGTGTGCACAATAAGTATGAATGTATATAGTAGATATTTTTTAATAAATAGTTAGTTCTTCTAATTTCTGTAATTTAGATTAGATCCCCTCATCTTCCAACAGAGTTATTAAACTCATCAGGGTGAGTTACTTCAAACGACTTAGGTTACTTAGACAACCTCAGATCGAACTTTCCCTTCCAGTTGACAAGCATTCACATATGCCCATCAACAAATGATGCTATAAAGAGGTCCAAACTGACAAGCTAGCCTTGTGAAGTCTGCATTCCAAATATATTTAATTTCACATGGCCCCTACCGAAATCACTGTGTTGGAGCATGATTTCCATTTCTCATTACATGATATTCCCAACAAGACAACTTCTCGTTTGTCCAAACTCACCTTTGATGGTGAGGGGAATGTATCTGCAAAAGACCATGTTAACAAGTTTTGGTGTAAATGCATCAAACATGGTATTTCAGATTTAAAGTTTTTATGCAGATTGTTCGCTTTCACTTTCACTTTGGTTTGATTCTTTTCCAGCATATCACATTGTTGATTGGTTTCAATTTGTAGAGAAATTTTTAGATTTAAGACTCTACTAATTGATGGCGATTCATTTCCATAAGACTTTTCAACAAGCATCCATCATGTTATCTGTAAATTTCATCTTGATGACATGTCATTTGTACTAAATATCCTCTTTGATGTTTGCACCCCTTTCATCCAACCATATTCAATCGCAAATGATGAATGAATTACAAATCATAACACCCAATTGCAAGATGAATTTTGTTTGCAGGATGAGAGGAATCCATAAAAAAATATGGAACAAGCAAAGGGGGTAGAATCTATTGAAAATGTTCTTACTAACAGTCAAACTGGTTTTTCCTCTGAACCATTGCATCTTCAATCCTCAACTATCGTGGAAAGGATTTGATTTTGGGTCAATGTAAATTTCTTTTGGGCCCTTTGTTTTGATGAATGGAATTTGTGCAAGCTGTTGAGGAGTTGGACAACAGAATAAACAAAGAAACATAAAGTGGTTGTAAGGACAACACGACATCAGTTTTGAGGAAAGAAGTTGCAACAAGATCAATAAGAAGAGGGAACTCTCAGGTTCTCAACCAACAAACTCAAAGATCGGGTTAGATATATGAGATTGATATGATTGTAAAAGGTTGTTGTTGTTGTTACTATGGTTGTTATTAATGATTACGTTGAGATTGTTTTTGTGGCTAGAGTCACTATTGTAATTGTTCATACTATTAGTTTAGAAAAGTTCTAGATTCCGAGTTCGGAACCAAACCAAGAATGTAATGGAGTCATGTCGCGTTGTAGCATCAAAAGAGAAAGGAGTTCAGATGACCTTGTCTCTCTGTAGTATAGAACATTTTCTATTATCTTTGGCATGACCAATTTGTATCTGTGACTTGGTTTGATCTTGTATTTTGAGAGGAAACACGTTATATGATAATAGAGTTAGAGACCCAAATAATTTTGAATATATCATGTGTATTTAGTCTAATTTTGATTATCTAATTGTATTGAATGTTGCTTTGTATTATCTTTTATGTCTGATATAATTAAATTGCTTCGTTGTGAATGGAGACACAACCTTGTTTTCTTTATTCTTAGTTAGGAAATGTTCAGAACTACTACAGGTTTAATCTATCTTGTGAAAGACTAATATGAATATTGATAACTCGAAGATCTGTCTAAATATCATCCTTTCCCTTCCCTCTCTTTCTCGTCTCGATTATGCTTCGGGTGAGACTTCTTCCCTCTCGGGAAGATGAAAATGCGAGTGTTCTAGAATACTTCGGTACCTTTTGTTGGTAACTTGAGAAGGACCCTGGTCTCATCACTTTTGTGCCAACAATGCCCATCTTCTTCTAACTTTTTCTCTAATCAGTACTTAAATTCAATTATTGAAGAACACTTAGGTGATGAAAATGGTCTTGAGCATTCTAACATTCCAATCAAACAAATTAGAGATGTAGATCTGCAATTTGAATAAGAAACCTTAAACCTTCATCCACAAATGATACCTTATCCACAAGAAAGATTAGATGTTTTTCATGAAAGTATCTTTGAAAATCCCAGTGATCATGAGATGTTTAAGAGTTCATCAAAACAGAGTGAAAGTATTGAAGCAAGTGAAGAAGAGTGTCTTGAACATATCATTGTTAATTATCATATCTCAAGAAACTCTTTTCAATTACTTATCTCAGATTCATTCTACTTTCTATATCCTAATCTTTTCTCATATTTTGATGTGCATGATACTCTATCCACTTTATTCTACACTTTTCCTTCACAATCTGATCCTCTCGATATGTCAAGTTTTGGTAAAATAAATTTTGAGCATAATATTAACAAAGGTGGATCTGAAGCTCTTTCACTTTCGTCATTTACATGGGAGAAAGATATGTCACAAGATGACTCTAGTCAATCGATTCCTGATATCTTTCTTCTGTAAACCAAATATTATTCATTGCATATTCATTCTTTGATTAATGTGAACTTTAATGATTATGCTTGACACTTTGAACCAATCCATCTCATCAAAGGGACAACTCAAATCAACAATTAGATAATGAATCCTCTTATGATGTGCTCCTCATTGAAATATCTAGTTCGTCAGGGTCATAGTTTGCATTCTAATTTTTATGATAGAATCTCAAACTGGCTTGAGGATTCATATCTAAAAAATTTTCATAATAAAGGTAAAGTTATTCTTGTTTTGTTTCTACCTAAATATCTAGGAGGTAAGCATGGCATGATTTTCTGGATCCTCCATGTGGAGAAATTGATGAACATGTGGAGAATTGTTAGGAGGATGGGGCACTTTGGTCTTGGACGATGGTTATGTCAAGTCCCCATAATCTTGAAATTTTTTCCAAACTCACTTACATTCTTCCATGCCATTATGATCCTTACTATGACAGAATTGCATATTGGCTGGAGGGTTCATATATGGAAAAGTTTCAAAAGAATGGTAAGGTCGTGATTTCTTTGTTTTTAAATGAATATATAGGAGGTAAGCATGACATATTTCCTTTGTACCTTCAAGTACTACATTCTTCTATTCTGATCTTCGATTTTCTATTTATTGTAGGATTGAGACGCTTTTGTGGTTGCATTGGAAATGTGATTTCACTTAACATTTCGATTTGTGATATAAGTTAGTGTAGGTCAGGAGTAGATTTATTTTGTTTTTTTTTCATATTTTCTATTTAATAATGCATTTATGGAGATGTGGGTATCAAAGGCACAAATCAAGTCATCATCTGACTATAGTTAGGGGAGTTGTCTTTAAATCCCTCTCTATTCCTTAAACATTTTTTCTTTGAAATACATCATCATGATGAAATGTTCCCAAACATTGTTAAAACCTGAACATTTTAAAGGAGAGATTAATGAAGTAAAAGGGTCAGCACTTTCAAGCCACAATCTGACATGAGAGTTCTTGGGTGTGAGTTATCCCTACACTTAACTGCACTTATTTTAAGTAGGGATTTTTCTATTTTCTTTCAATCTCTTTTATCAGATGTGTTTCTTTTGAATAATAAGCCTTAATAAATTAACATCTCATGGATCATTATCCTGTGGAATGAAAACTGCCAAAATATTAGATTTTAAACAACTCGGTTCTTCCTTCTGATTCTTGTTGAGATGCTGGTTTGATTCGAGTTTGGGTTTTGGATTTATAAGTTATTTGTAATATTTTCTTTGTGTTGATTTGCTGACTTTGAATTCCTTCAATAAAATCTTTTCTTTTTTTTTTGTGCTCTTTTCCTTTGTTTTGAATGAGTCTTTTGTTTGTCTATCATTCTGGTTCATTACTTTGTTGTTTGAAACTAATCACCACGTGGAAACCTTATTTTAAAAGATTGTACCACCTATTAGTCTCTAAATGANCTAAGAAATTGATTCTGAAAGTTGAATTAGTCTTTATCAATCATGACAGTCTCAAGACTTTTTACGCCATCCTAGTTCTTAAGGAACTCTTATGAATCTACTTCCCCATCTTCTAAGACAACCTCTTATACAAAGGATGAATCAAATTCCATTATTGGATCACCTGTGTTCTTAAAATAAATAAACATAAGGTTCTATCTGAAATCTAGAAGGTCTCATCACGAGCTAGTCCATCATTACCATTGGAAGTTTACGGAAGTGACATTACCATTTCTAGTTACCAAGCTAGGGTAGTGGATTTTAGCACACATACTTAAGGAAAAGAGGTCTCATCACGAGCTGGCTTGTTCACCACCATGTGTTAGAATATAAATGGATGTGCTCATTTTCCCATTGACAATATCTCTATTGTCACCCAACCATAGGCC
>JASDQU010304265.1:3667-13702 GCA_032191745.1 Picea mariana
ATAAAAAATGTACCATAGCAGCAAGTCTTTCGTAAAGAATACACATTCTTTTGAAGCCATGCTTCATGAATTTTTTCAAAATCTCTTATGTTGGATACACTCCATACTTATTTTCCTACATGTTTAATATGCCATGAAAAAACACAGTTGATATAATTAATATAAATTTTTATTGTTGTTCCATTAGTTATAAAACAAGGGAAGTTTTTATTTTGTAAATTAAAATTTGTATTCTTCAAGAACTGAAAAACTTACATATCCTAAGGATCTTGGAGACTAGCCTGCCAAAAGGAGGAAACCAATGTCGACTCTAGGTTCTTGAAAAAGTAAAACCAGATTATTTTTGCATCTATATCTATATTGAGCAAAATAAAATTGCAATTACATAGGCCTCAAAAGGATATTAAAAGTAATCCTACATATATAAAAGAGGCATAAACTGTAACAAAAACTTAATAGATCATGCACTAGGAGTGTTGTTTCTCTCTTATCTATGAGTGTGTTGGTTCCAATATGGGGCGAGCGTGAAAATTTGATGACAAATTGGGTGGCTGTTGGAATTTGGTCCACCTAAGAGTGCCTCAAATAGAAGATCTAGTCAATGGTTAAGCATTCCTGACGAAAAATTTGATCAACTGTGTCTCTGTGGATGTCCATTATCAGAATGAGATGAACCTATGAGAGATTGGTAAATTTAGAAGTGGGGGATTCCTCCCATGGATTAACGATATCTTGAAGTGGAATGAGCGGAGGTCTCTCCTTAATGATGGGAAAACCCCAATGGCCTTTCGGTGGTTTGGTCGAATAGTCTAGGCATGGTGCCTCTGCATGTGTAACGGAGTGCTCCAACAACCTACTTGGAAACAAAATAGTTGTGGACAATCCCTCTACATTCTCAGGAAATGGATTCAGCGCGTCCTCCTCAATGACTGGACAACCCCAATTTTTCTCCTCCATGTTGGTGTCCAAGACCAATGTCTCATAGAAATGGATGTTCGAGGTAGGAGAATGGTGTGACCCAGATACATAGATACCAACATTTCTTCTATGTCCTTCAAGGTAACAGAGATATTATAGACCTCTGCAAGGTCAACCCCACTCATGAGGCATGAGTCTAAATTTGAGCGCACTGGGTTGTAGATATAGAAAAATCAACTAGATCTGAGCATGCTTGTAATTCCCCATAGGAGAAGCCAAACACACCAGCAAAGCCTGAAAGAGAAACATGACGAGGATTCCAAAGAGGTGAATGGAAATAGTCGTGCTTCAACACATTAAGGGTATAGTTATAGCTGAAGTGACATCGTCCTTTGTGGGATGCTTCCAAATTAACCTTGGAGGCATCCTGAACCAGTGAAATTGAACTTTCATGGTGTGAGAACTCTTATCACCAATGCCTTGCATTGAATGCCTTCTCGTGAAGTGAATCTAGGAGGAGAGGCAACAAACAGGGGCTTGCTTTATGTGCATGGCTAAGCATGTGGCACCCCATCCGTGGTATAAAACAAGGGAATTTAAACAACATAACTACTTACAAATTATTCAATTAAACCTTGATATTTCAACATATACTCACAACCCATATTAACCCAATGTCTATCAATTCATGGGTTGACTCCTCTTTGTATGTTAGAACCTATTAGAAGACATCCATGGACAAGTGTAAATTAATTTTTTAAATATAAGATCACAACATACATGAAATCTTAAGGTTGAAAATGTAATTACTCATAAAGTTTGCAATCAACCCTTTTATTCCTCGTCATATGTCTTATGTGTTGAATGAGTTCCATTTTTTTCTTTTCTACAACAAAACAATTGAAAATTAGTATTTCATGTGATAATTAAATTCGATGTACATAAAAGAATAAATGAATGATTACACACCATGATGCACTTTGTTGTTGGGATGTCTCCTCTTACGATGCAATTATGTTAATTTATTTTACCATCTCCTTCTACGCTTTTTTGGACATCCATACTGACATGTATTGGTTTTCCCTTCATTTGTCCCTTGGAATGTTTATAGACTTAATGAAAAAATAAAATCTAGGAATCACCGTATATAAAATTACGATTTGTTTTTACAAAACAAGATATTGGTGCATATAATAAATTGGTACTCATCGTTTCTTTAATCATATGAATACACACTAATATATGATAATAGTTCTCTTGCGAAATAAAAAACATTTGTTTACAAATTGTTGTATTCACACGGTGCTTTATGTTATAGCAAGATTTGTCTCACCATTGTTATCTTGCACAGAGGGCCTTTTTCCATTTCCCTATGCAGACTTATCAACCCCCTTTTGATAAATCCAGAGACAAAATTGTATATTTTTCCACATATACGCTCCCTAACTTCTTTGCAAGATGTGTATACGCTTGCTTCTCCACTACAACTCGCGTATATCGGGATTTGTGCCCAAAAATACAAAATGAGGTCAAGTTTCCATGTTACGACAAAAGATATTTGATCATTGGCCTTCCATATACTAGAAACATTCCGACTCGGCCCTTCAGTTGCATTTTGGAGGCTATAAGAGCACAATTTCAAGCTATGGAAAAGAAGGAGAAAGCATTCAACTTTGAGAGCAAAGTTACTTTGGAGAAATTACTTCATATTGAGTCTGCATCCCTTTGTCCCTCAAGTCTGAACACGATGTTCATCCCCCAAAATATTTCCTTATTGTTGAGAGGATTTCATTACCTCTTTGCTATGAGCTTGCCTTTGGTGAAGGATTGAAGTGGTGGAGACCCAGTTGGAAGGAACTTGGTTTCTTGGTTTCGAACCGTGTCGACACGGAAGTTTGTAATGTTGAAACTTCTGTTGATCAATTATTAATAGAAATACTCCTTTCTCGTCCTATCGATATCTTACAAATATATGATTATTATCCATGGGCATATTTGTAATGTTTATTAATGGATTGTGCCATCTGATGTGCTAACTCATGTTATATATTGTCACTATATGCTTGCATCGCTTGTTAGTTAAGAACTTCTTGCAGGTGTAAAGCTTTGGGTCAAAGTGCTCAACAGTGGAACAACATCAAATGATTGGATCGAGGTAGGCTTCTTCCTCATATTGCATATTAGTTTATATAGCACATGTTGGAATTGAGTTGATTTTTGCAGTCATACCTGTCTATTGTGGTTTACCCTTGGCCATAGAGAGTTTTTCCCTTGTAAAAGAAAAGAGGACTCCACTGGGGATACGATATTCCTTCTAAGGGTTGAAGTATTTTTCCTTCTTACATTGCTCTTTTTCCTTTGTGTTTCTTGTCATATCACAGTTGGACAGAGTCTTTTCACTCCGGGTTTGATTTTTTCAACCTTTTAGCCTTGCCTAGCCTTGTTTTAAAAGATATACGCCATTTTTCCCCTGACAATCGCGTATACATGCTTGTTGTCCCACTGCAAGAAGTGTATATACTCTCTTTTCTCTTGAACAGTCGTGTATACCACTTCCCCTTGCTTGCTTGCTTGGTTTAATGACGGTTGAGTAGGTTTTGAGGATCACGGAGCCTTCTTAGGTCTCTGTGGTGCCTGTTGAGATTATCTAGGATGACAGGAAACCTGTTTGGAGTTGAATTTTTGGGCGGTGTCTTTCACTTTGTTTTCCATTTTTAATTTGTCTTTGGTAGTTGGGTTGTCTGCTTAGTTGCTTGGTATTCTGCTCGAGTGATTGATTTTATACACAAAAGAAGTTATATATCAAGTCACTTATCAGTCCATGCATTTTCTTTTTAATACATTGAAAATACAAAAAAAAATAGGTATTTTTCATTGGTTGGTAATTTTGTCTTGGAACCTTTATTTTAGCACATTTAGCGTAAGATTTCATTTTACTTCTGAGTTGTAGATTTAAAATTGAAGATTGCACTGTTTTTATTTAGCATATCATTCACTGAAAAGTTAAAGTTAGGCTTTGCATTATATCTATTTTATTTTCATGCAGAGTCATAACACCATGAGTTTCATTTCCATACCTTTTTGAGTAATCACGACCAATAAAATTTTCACTTTAAACTAAAATTGATTAGTAACAATGTTATTGTTTAGGGTGCACAAACTAGCCTAAGATTTAGTGCCTTGGAATAGGATTTTGTGAGTAAAGTTCTCCAAGGAAATTAAATCAACATATGTGTCTGAGACAGGGAATTGAGAAATCCATTGTATAATTGGTAATATCATGAGGCTCTGCTCACACCAGAGGTAAGCACAAGGTCGCACAAAGTTTGTTGAAGGGATAACCCTTGGATACTCACCTAGGGTCAGAGATATTTCTGTGGATTTATTCGTATTTGGGGATGTTTCTAGTATCCATACCTCTGTGAGAAGCGGTACTTTCATGGTTTTGGGCTTTGCTACCCTGCCCATATGGTAATCCAGACTTACGATTGTTTGCCTGTGCATCGGTTATATAGTGGTTGATTATTTTCTTGACTTAGGTTTCTCATAGGTCACTTGCAGGGGTTATTCTGCTTGTATCCCGAGTCAGATAGGGGTTGGATAACACACAACCTTTATGGAGGATTACCTCTCTGGGGGGATCTGACCGATTGGTTGTTAAGCCTACGAGGGCCCTTATAACTAATTTTGTTACCTCCAAACTTTAGCGGGAGTCTCAGGTCCCTCCTGGATGAGGCATACCTTCTTTAGCGAGGGAGGCCACTCAACCACTTTAGCCCATTTGCATGCATATTGGTCATTTGACTTTTTGGTATGCTCTTTGATTACTAGTTGGCCCTAGGACTCTGGTTTTTGGTTTCATTATCATGAATAGCAGAGTGCCTTTTACTCCTTCATTCACTGCTACCCCCCCCATGGTGCCTCCTCATTTCATGGGGGCAAACCTTTCTGTTTTTTACAATGGTATGCATGATTACAACGCTCAATCCACACCTTGGGTCTCTAGTCATTTTTCTGTTGATATGCCTTCCCACATGCAACCCCTTCCCTGATCTACTTATATGAATCATAGCATTGGACCCGGGGGCACCATCGCTCCCATGCCCACTTCTTCATTTGATATGAGTCATGTTCCCATGGGAGGTTGGAACCTCCCACCTTATGGATCTAATCCTAGATATGCTCTTTCAGGATCTAGTGCTCAAATGGGTGCTTATTACACTTTTTCTGCACCAGGTCCTCAAGTACCCCTAGGTATTCTATATGGGGAGAATCAATTTTATAATTTGGGATACCCTCATTATGGGACACCCTCACAAGGGGGGAACATATATCCTCACTCGAATAATTCTTATCCTACCTCAGTCTCTTTATAAACCTTAGTGATGATGCCTATCTAGACCTCTTCAGACCACCTTGGCATAAACCACCAAGTTTTTGGGCCAGTACAGGGAGTATACCAGGATCCTTTCTGGCCTGCAATATTTCAGAATCAATCTTTTTCGGGACCTTGAAATCAAATACCACAATCTATCGCTATCCCAACCATTGTAAGCCACGCCAGAGCACCATCGCTCACCTCTGCTAGTCATGTCAGAGATGAGTCGACACTTTCTACAAATCATGTCGACAACTCGCTTCCAACCTCTGCCAATTATGTTGGGGGCACCATCCTTTTCACCCTAGATCTTAGTCGTGTCATGTCTCTGACTCCTATTCCTCATATAGGAGACAAATCTATTTCCTTGATTAGTCCCATCGAGAAACCTAAATGTCTCAAACGTAAACCTAAATTCTTTTGTAGGACTTGTGAAGGAAGCCATCTTACTCTCTTGTGCCTAATGACTGTTGGGATACCATAAGTGTGGGGCTCACCCAAAATCCCTTCAGACTTCAACACCCATGGTTCCTCCTCACACCACTTCACCTTTAATGATCCTGATGGTCTCACTACCGAGACTTTCCTCTGACCTCATCCCATCCACAGAGAGTGAATCATCTCCTGCCCCCGTTACCATGCATCCTCTTCAACCTATAATTGCAGAAGTGACCACGTCGATGCCATTTATGGTCAAACCGACTCTCCCTGACAAGAGTGATTTACCCTCCAGTCACATCATCAACATTCCAATTCTCCCCCATTATGAACAAGAGAGATTCATTCTTCCTCCGAATACTTTCTCTTCTAGTTCTGACGAGGTCCCCTTTGATTGGGACAACCTGACAGGACATCCCATACCCCCACCTATGTTTTTTCCACTAAGAGACATTATTCAAACCATAACAGAGACTATTTACTGAATTATCACTTTCTCCTCCTCGACTTGGAGAGCTTTGGGCTTTCCCAAGCTTTTGTTAGCTATCCACAGGATATTGACTTTTGACAGAAGACCGGGATGGGAGTCTTGGCATCCCCCTTTACATGTTGATTAGAACTAAAAACGAGTCTTAGTTAAGCTCTTTTCCGACTCGTTATTAAAAATTGAAAATATCATCAAGTGATTTGTCTCTTTCACACTCGTTAAAATTGGATTTGAAATATCATGAGTCTTAGTTAAGCTCTTTTTCGACTTGCTATCAAAAATGGAAAAGATCGCCAAGTGAACTTGTCTGTTTCACACTCGTAAATTGGATTTGAAGAGACATCTATTTGGCACAAGTTTACCCCTTTTTTACACCAAGTAGACTATAAAAAATGACATTTTTTGGCGTTAAATTGTGATTGCATCTCACTCCCTTGCTTGCAGTATTAAGCCTTTATCCGGTTCTCGCTTTGCATTATAAACCATGGCCCAAGCAGTTTGCATCCTCAACCAACCAGAGCCTTGTTTATATCCTTCGCAATTTGACACCCTATACCCTGGAAGGAACATCACCCCGAGTGTCCATCTTTCGCATGCATTTCCTTGCATTGAGCATAGGTAAGTTCCATTACTGGAACTAGTTTGGCTTACTTGCGACACTCGTTCCCTCCTTTGTATCATAGCATTCACTTATTATGAAAAAAAAAAAAAAGACGGGGGAGAAGAAAGTATTATATTATAATTGGCAGCAGTTGTGTCATCTTTGAACAGAGCACAAAGTTATTCAGTGCTTGCATCATCATAATTTTGGGTCTAGCATGGCCTTAGGAAGCTGATCTCGTTACATAATTTTCTCTACTGACTGGTTAATCTTCCAATCACTATAGAGAACATTATAGATACCTCCTTCATCTATTTGTCACATCATTAATTCTATGTTGTTGGAGTCCACCATATGTCTCATGCTCTTGTTCAAAGGAAGTCTATCAACCTGCGTCGGCCACTCCTCAGAAATCTTGACTTTTCATGTCGACCATACCCTCAGTTTGTCTTAGAATCACATGATACTTTGGTCTTATGATGCACCCTAGCCCTACTTTCATCATTGGTAGCTCACCTTGAACCCAATAATCGACATTTCATCATGGGTCATTGACTAGGTGGTTTCCCTTGTGTTCGACGGAAAGACATCTATTCACACTTTGGGATTCATGAAGTGTCTTAGATGCCATTAATCTTATTGGTGGTTTCCTCATCTTTGTCATCATTTTTCATCATTGGTTGCTATTCATAGGGTATTTTTCATGTACCACTTGCATTTGGCACACGCGAAAGAAGCACAGGGTCGTTGGTTCGTGAACATGTTCTTTGTCCGATCTCCAACAAATCATGAAGCTCCTTCTTTGTTCCTCGTGCTAACTGATGAGAGATGCCTTAATGCTCTCCTTCTTGGCATGTTTTACAGGTAGTGTATGCTTGTCATTAATGGCAAGTACACCATTGATGATGGCTTGAGTACAGGAAGGATGTAACAGGCGGGCTCCATAAGTATTTTGGGGAGACGATGCAAAGCAAGCTCAACAAGATTAGAGTATGCAGCGATGGATCTCATTGAGATTTCCTGATGAACATCAGATCCGAGCCAGAGGTCTGACCGACGTTGGATCCAGAAAAACTTGCATGCTCTTTAATGAGCAAGGTGACATGCGAAACCTCAAAAAGTCCAAAACAGGCACATCAACAAAGACTCCATTTCGGAGTTTTTGTTACCGGGAGATGGAGAATTCAAGAGTCGAGACTCTCCAACACAAGAGTCCCGAAGTCACGAAATGTGAAACCCCAAAATCGTGAAACAGACGCACCACTCGAAGTATTGAATATTGGGATTTTGGCTACCAGGAGATAAATATGTCAGGACTCTCGTCATTAAGAGTCCCAAAGTGTCGAAATGTGAAACCTCGAAATCGTGAAACAGGCACATCGTTCGAAGTTTCAGCTATCGAAATTTCGGCTACCGAGAGATGGAAATGTCAGAGACTCTCATCAACAGGAGTCCCGAAATCGCGAAATACGAAATGGCGAAATGATCTGAGCCATTGGTTCGAGGAGATCGTGGACGGTTGATCCAACTCCATTTCAAAGTATTGGATACTGAGATTTCAGATACCGGGAGATGGAAATGACAAAGACTCTCATCATAAGGAGTCCCGAAGTCGTGAAATGATAAAGACTCCATATCGTAGTTTTGGATACCGGGAGTAGGAGGAGTCAAGAGTGAAGACTCTTCTTCACATGAGTTCTGAAATTGCGAAACCCGAAGTCGCGAGATGTCACAGACTACATACCAGAGGTTCAGATACTGGGAGTTGGAGATGTCAAGGTCTTTCACCACAGGAGTGCCAAAATGTCAAAACATGAAATTGCGAAATGCAGTTTCAACTAAGGCTGTGGTCACAACCGTTGGTCACAATGTCGAAGAGTTAAGATCCTATTTCAGAGTTTCAGGGACTGCGACTTGGAAAGTCGAGAAACCTAACAACAGGATTGCCAAAATGTCGAAATGTGAAACAAGTTTAGGCTCAGCCCTAGGTCACAACCGTTGGTCACTTCAGAGGAAGATGGGGGAAGGATTTAGTGAAGACAAGCTCCTTTTTGAAGTTTCGGGGGTCGGGAAATGGAGAGTATTAAAATCCTCCACCATGGTGATCCCGAAATGCCGAAGAGCGGAATGCCGAAATGAACGCAAGATTTATAGAAGTTAATCCAATGGTGCAAATGAAACTGAAGAAGATCGAAGGGCTACTGTAGCACTTCTCAGTGTAGCTGCTACAAACCACTAATGGTTTCTGCCAGAGGACTCGAAGATACTTCTGTGTGATTTCCAGAGGAACTGAAGGGTCACAAATAATCTACCAATAGGAGAAAAGATTGCTCATGGAGGCTATTGATAATTGGAAGAGTGTTGAAGACGTTACCTACGACAGTGAGGTTGAGGTCGTCTGCAACAGAAGATGAAGAATCTCAACTGCCTGTGATGTGAAGGAATTTGATCATGAAACCTAGTGATGATGGACAGATGGGATCAACAAACAAAGAAGCTAAAGAGTTGCCATGATGAACAGGCAAAGCACTCGACATGCAGAGGAGGCAGAATAATTGCATACAGAGGATGCACAAGATGCACTAGGTATATAAGAATGTGGAGAAAAGAAGAGAGGGTTGTTGTTGTTGGTGTGAGTGATGCATGGGTGAAGAAGGAGGTAAGGTGCAACAACTGAGATGGACAGAAGACAAAAGGTGCATTGAATGGGAATTGCGCATAGAGCACAACAAGCAGAAGAACAGATAGTGCTATGCATGCATGCAGGAAGACAATGATGCAGACATAGCAGCAAAACCTTGCAGAACAGTGGTGAGACTAGTAAGTTGTTGTTTGAACATTAAATCACTGTAATAAGTTTCAATAACACATATTCATAAATCAGGGTGATAGGGAGGTGCTAGGGAGGACTGGTGTCCTCAGAGGTTCAAGTGGGTGCTTGAACACAGGGAGTTGTAGCTTTCATCTAGTTGGTACTAGAGAAACCAAGGAGTTGGTGCTAGAGAAACCAGGGAGTTGGTGCTTCCTTCTAGTGGGTGCTAGAGAAAATAGAGAGTTGGTGCTCTTAGAAAGTTGCAGCTTGTAAAAAAAGAGGTTGTAGCCTCACAATGAGTAGGTGCTCATATGTATGATAATGTAAAGAATGTAAATAATTCTTATCATATAAAGAAGAAGAGGTTTTTACCCTGTATGGGTTTCCTCGGGAAATATCTG
>JASDQU010304268.1:0-11014 GCA_032191745.1 Picea mariana
GCTCCTTGTATCCTCATAGTGTGCTATCATTTCTTCCATGAAAATTTTCCAAGTGACGAGTGATTTGTGATAACAAATCCATCGGTACCATACAAATTGATTAGGTTCTAAATATAAAGAAGCAATTCGTACCTTTTGTGTATGTGGCACATTATGGAGATCAAAGAATTGCTCCATCTGAAGTATCCATGTGATTGGGTCCTTGCCATCAAACTTCCTCATATAAATCTTAGGAACAGGTTGGTATTCAAACTAAAGTTGGATTTTCTCCATTCTTGATTCACCTTCCTTGTGTCCTCATCATGAATTTCATGGGATGCATTTTCACTTTCAGGTGTCTTCTCTGTTACAAAATTTTTCAATACTTTCATGATCTCCCCTTTTAAACCCTCCATCATCTCTTGTAGTTCATCTTTTGTTACTATCTTCTTTTGTAAATCATTTATGTCCCTACATATTTCTTCACCTTTATCAAGAGTCCAAGTAGGATTTTCTGGAGGATTACTTGGTGTAGAAGTTCCCTTTTTGGGTGGCATGTTGGCCAAGTATCACTTTTGAACCTTGATTTTGAGGTGGTTCTGCTAGACAATATTTCTTCTGTTGTATCTCCCAAGTTTCGTCCCTTCTGGGTATGAAAATTTATTTTATGTAGTTCTCTGATATTTCTTCTTTGCAATGCCACAGGTCTGATCAAAATTGGATGTGCCAAGTGGAATTTACGGTAACTTCTCCACAACTTTCCGATTTTTGGCCTTTCCATGAGATCTCACTTGTATAGAGTGCCCCACACAAAGTAATTGATATAAAATTCTGAAACTCACATCAAAAATACTACAGACTGTCCATGATCCAATGAAACCAGTCCCACTCAATTTGGATACTCTAGGAATAAGTTATGATTTTTTTACCTGGAACACCTTCTTGAGACTAGTCAATAGGACTAGTCAGATACCCTATCTTACACAAGGTGTATCTACAAATTTAAGATGACCCTGAAGATGAAAAATTTACCACATATACCTTACTAATTTCTATAAATATCCTCTAGAGTTGAGGGTTTGAAACATTACATAAAAGTTTTTATAGAAAAAATTTCGAAATGACTCAGTTCAGGATGATTCCAGAACCCTATTTTGTACAGGATGTATCTCCAAAAGTGTAACACCTCATGAGATAAAGTTTTAACCCAACGTACCTTGATCCGTCTACTAAATATCCTCCAAGACGTTCCTTCTGAAACGTTGTAGAAAACAAGTTATAGCAAAAATTCCAAGGTGTCTCAGATGTAGCAGCGAAACCCCAAGACCTTGAGCTCTGATACCACATGTTAAGAACCAAATATCAATATAGCATAGAAAAACATAAGAAAAAGTAATCAACGCCTTGAAAAACAGATAATTTCAGATAATAAGCCTCTTCGAGGGGGAAACCTCCTTTTACCCCACTTAAATGTTCAAGTACAAAATGATTCAAAATGAAAACGTCTCCTTGGTATATATAGGAGACTAGGAGGTATAATTACAACTAATGGCCTAAATATGACATAAATAAAATAACATTACTAATATAATATGCCCCAATTAAGGGGTAATGAGCCAATATTAGGGCTTAACAATATACCCCCTCCTACTTCAGTCAAACAGCTGTGAACTGCACTGAGACATACTGGATACTACAAGAAATTCATTCAGGTCTACGCCCAGATCACAACACCCATGGAGAAGATTCTAAAGAAATACTGTCAGTTTCATTGGACAGAATAATGCCAACAGAGCTTCGACATACTCAAATAGAAAATGGTTACTGCGCCCATTCTGGTTTTTCCAGATTGGAGTAAGGAATTTCACGTGCATGTCGATGCATCTTCCATCGCATTAGGAGAAGTGTTAGAAAAACTGGGAGATGTAGACATTGACCACCCGTTAGCCTTTTCTAGCAAGAAGATATCAACAACTGAGATTAATTACACCACCACAGAGTGAGAAGGATTAGCCATGGTGTATGCGATGTAGAAGTTTCGCCACTACTTGTTGGGAGGACACTTTAAAATGTTTACTGATCACTCCTTGCTGAAATACATAGTCAACAAGCCGATGNGTTGGGGGGGGGGGAGAATATGCAGATGGCTTCTGTTATTTCAGGAATATGATTTCAAGATCATGGTTAAGCCAGGAAGAATGAACAAAGGTCCTGACCACTTGTCGAGGTTGGAACATGGAGAAGATCCTAATAGAGAAGAGCCTACTAGTTTAGAAGATACACTGCCAGATGCACAATTGCTGGCCATCAAGAAGGTTGACGATCACTTCACAGAGATAGTGCAGTTCCCATCAATAGGAATGACACCTAGTGAATATACAATCACTCAGAAGAACAATTGGTAGTGCGCGCTGCAGATTTTTCACTTATAGCTGGACAACTATACAAGATGGGACATGATGAGATATTGATGAGGTGTGTTATGGAAGCAGAGAGACCATTGATCCTCAAAGAATCAAATGAAGACATCGCAGGAGGACACTACGTAGGGAAAGCAACAACGCATAAGATTCTTAGGGCTGTCCTTTGGTGGCCTACTCTACACAAAGATGCTAAGGAATACTATAAGGCCTATGATGAATGCCAAAGAATTGGGAAGCCATCCAGAAGAGATGAGATGCCTTTAGCACTGCAACTGACCCTATAAGCATTTGAGAAATGGGCCATTGACTTTGTGGGACCTACCAACCCACCAGGAAAGCACACAGGAGCTAGATACATAATCACTACGACAAAATATTTGACCAGATGGGTAGAGGCAAGAGAAGTTAAGGAATGTAGTGAAACTATAGTTGTGCGCTTCATATTTGATGATATCATAACTATGTTTAGATGCCCAAAGATCCTTATGAGTGATCAAGGAACGCATTTTATTAACAAGACTATTGAAGCCATGACCCAGGAATTTGAATTTCACCATCAGAACAACACGCCCTATCATCCACAAGAAAATGGGACAGTTGAAGCATTCAATAAGATCTTGGAGACAACACTGACGAAGATATGCAGTGTGAATAGAGATGACTGAGATTTGAGAGTACCAGCAGTATTATGGGCCTATAGAACCACTTGCAAGAAACTGACCATACAGACCCCCCTTAAATTGGTCTATGGTTTATAAGTAGTTGTACCTATGGAATATTTGGTTCTTAGTCTGAGAATTGCAGCCTTTATAGATATGGATGGCACTGGCGCTGTGCAAGAGAGGCTTGCACAGTTGGTCAAACTGGAAGAAGACAGATTGATTGGAGGATTTCACTAGCAGGTTCAAAAAGAAAGAGAAAAGGCCTACCATGACAGGCACATCAAGAAGAAATATTTCAAGCAAGGAAATCTGGTATTGGTATATGATAGTAAGTTCACGAGGCATCCAAGGAAGTTCATGACGCATTGTCTTGGGACATATGAGATTTCCTATGTTACAAAAGGAGGACCTATGCAGTTGAAGACCTTGACTGGAGAATGAAAGGAAGGTTTGGTGAACGGAAGTCGGTTGAAATTGTATTATGACAATCAACTGCGTCACAAATCTCAGTAAAAGAAAAAGGAAAAGGGTATAGGTACCAGGTGCATTTGAAACTGGGTACTAGACAMAAAAAATACAGTTTGCACATAGAAGGGAGGGACAAAGAAGAAATCACARGCTKCCCTGCGCAGTCTGAAGTTGAAATGAAACAAAAAGTTCAGACCTGAAGTGCCTCAGGATGAGTCACAGGTGAGTGTTGGGGGCCTGTTGGCCCTTGGTTATGGAAGCAAGTAAATATTAAGGGAGAAAAGGCAAAATGYGAACTGCGCGGAAGACACAGTGACTGATACTGGGTCGAAGTGAGCAAAAGAGCAGAAAAGACAGAGTGAASTAAGAGAAAGAAAGCCGTTGGATGAGGAGATCGAKGATGGAAAATCAACAAGGAAGAGGGATCGTGGATATCTATACAAGAGAAAGAATATGTCAACATATGCTTTGAAGCATCATGAGTGAAGGAAGGAAAGACAGGCTGGTGAAGCCCTGAAAACGCGRGTTAAGTTGACCTAGGGTTTTAGACACCTAGGGTTTTGGTATCTAGGGTTTTGACACTTAGGTTTTAACCTAAGGGTGTTCGAGAGTTATTGTAATGTATAAATAAAGGCCTAAAGGACCTGGGATGGGTTGGTGCTAAGTTGGTTGAGGTTTTAGTGTTATTGTATGATTGAGTGAGTACTACTGTTTGAGAGAGAAGTACTAAGTGCGAGAGCCTTATGGTATTGTAATATCTTTAGTTGGGTGTGAAGATAAACCCTACAGTAGGGTGCACAGGGAGGGGAGAGAAAGAGAAAGAATAAGAGAAGATCTTCTATCTAAGAACGTAGATAAGAATTGTATTCTTCCATCTTAATATATCTTAAAGCATAGTTCTGTGGACATAGCCCTAGGGAGAGGGTGAACCGCGCATATCGTTTGTTATGTGTGATTGATTCTGTGTTCTCTATCATTTGATATGATGCTATCATGATATTGTGTTAGATCTGAAATGTAACTTGCACAGTAGGCTTAAGGAAGATAAAGGATAACTAGGTGGTTGTGTGTTGTTGCTGTGAATCCACTCTACATTTCCTCTGGTTGTAGACACCTGTGTCCTGCAACCCCCTATAACTACTTCAGGTGAGACTGCATCTTCTTCGTAGGTGTTTCTGAAAGGGCCAGTATTTAGGGCTTGTTGGTGCGCTGTTAGAGCTGAACCCTAGGTCTACCCCTGTGCCAACACTGAATACATAAGGTCCTAAACAATGCTTATGAAACTTCCCTATATGTTGCATGAAATTACTTTCATAGAGTAATACTAAGTCTCCTATTTGAAACTTTTTCTTTTTAATGTGTCTATCATGCCATTCCTTCTCTCTTGTATTCTAAACTTATTGATGGAATCCTGTGACAAAGAGATCTTCCTTAACCTATACCAACTGTGAAAATATCTCCTCCACTGTGCCGAAGTCTGAAATATCAGTAATTTCTACAACACATTCGATTAGGCACAATAAACTCCATTGACATTACTGCTTCTTACCCATAGACCCACCTAAAAGGTGTCTGTCCTGTCAATTTTTTTCTTGTAGTCCTGTATGCCCATAATACTGCAGAAACCCTTATTTCCCAATCATCTCTCCCTACATTGCAGATCTTTGTGAAAGCATTCTCAAAATTTTATTAAAATCTTATACTGTCCCATTGGCCTGAGAATGATATGATGTACTCTTCTGATGATGAATTTGAAATTCCTCAGTCAATGCTGCAATTGTCTTATTCAGAAAGTGTGTTCCTTGATCACTAAATAGAATTCTCGAGCACCCAAATTGTGTGACTACATTATCAAATAGA
This sequence comes from Picea mariana, assembly GCA_032191745.1. Taxonomy (NCBI): domain Eukaryota; kingdom Viridiplantae; phylum Streptophyta; class Pinopsida; order Pinales; family Pinaceae; genus Picea; species Picea mariana. The sequence goes on from JASDQU010304268.1 coordinate 5,393, forward strand.
AACCACACAATAGTCTCCATGGTGCAGCCTATGACTGGTGTTGCTTCTGTTCATCTAGTCAAATACTTCATCGCAATGATTATGTATCTAGCTCCTAATCTTCTCGCTGAAGGGTTGATTGGTGAAAAAAAAAATATTTTCCATTTATCAAACACTTGTAATGTAACCTGTGGATGTAAAGGCATCTTATCCCTCTCGGATGGATTTCCCACCCTTTGACAAACATTTCATGCCTGCCAATATTCTTTATCATCTTTATGAAGTGTGGGCCACTAGATCCCTATGCACAAAATATTCTGTGTAGTTTTTTTACCTATGTAGTGTGCTCCTGCAATCCCTTCATGTGCTTCTATGATTATCACATGCATTTCATTCTCCAACACACATCGTCTCAATATTCCATATGCACCTAACTTGGTTAAGTTCCCTGCAATCAACTGATAGTCTGCTGCTTTAACCACTAATTGTTTCTTCTACTCAACAATCATTTCAGACGGGGCCATTCTTGTACTTATAAACTGCACGATGTCTGTGAAGTAGTCGTTTACCATATTAACTGCAAATAACTGTGCATTTGAAAAGATGTCATCTATATTCCCTGCATCTTCTCCTGATAGTATGTGTGATAAACAGTTTGGTCCTGCATTCAACTTCCCCGATTTCACAAAAAAGTCAAAATTGTACTCTTGAAACAAAAATAACCACTTGCATATTCTCCCCCCCAACATTGGCTTGTTCACTAAGTATTTTAGTGCAAAATGGTCTGTATACATATTAAAATGAGAATCTAATAAATAATGTCTAAACGTTTGTAGCAGATATACCATTTCCAATCCATCTAGTTCTGTAGTGGTGTAATTCTTCTTTGCTATGGACAACTTCCTACTTGCAAAATCAATTGTGTGATCTATGTATCGTTCCCCTGATTGAGATAGTATTGCGCCTAAAGATATGGATGACACATCTACATGAACATGGAATTCCTTGTTCCAATCTGGAAAGATCAAAATCGTCACAATCACTAATTTCTTCTTTCAGGTGTCCAAACCCTTATGACAGTCCTCATTCCATTGGAACTTTGCTTCCTTCTTCAACAATTTCTCCATAGGTGATGTAATCCGTGCATATCCTTTGATGAAATTTCTATAATATCTCATGTGACCTATAGTTTTCATTAGGTATCTGACTGATGTAGGTGGTTGTAAATCCAGAATCACTGCAATATTGGGAGGATCCACTAATAAGCCCTTCTTGTAGAACACATGGCCCAACAAAATTCCAAAAGGTGCGCAAAAAACACATTTCTTCAAATTCAACAAAATATGACATTGTCTACACCTATACAACATTAACCTGAGTACTTTTATGTGATATTTCAATAGACTAAACACATTACAATCATCTAAGTATAATTCAAGGAACTTATGAATAAATTCCTTAAAATCTGCAACCACATTTCTTGAAAAAACTGCAGGTGCATTCTTCAGTCCAAAGGGCATCACTGTGTACTGATAAATTCCCCACTCTGTTGAAAAAGTAGTATTATACCTGTCCTCCTACATAATATTGATCTGATGGTACCCTGAGAATCCATCTGTGAAATAATAAGTGTCCTTCCCTCCTACATTTTCTAGTACCTCTTCTGTGAACAATGTTGGAAATGGATCATGTAGACATGCATCATTCAAATTCCTTAGATCGATGAAAATATTGATTCCTCCTATTTTCTTATCCTACACTACCATTGGAATTATGGATTCTAATTCCACCATGGTTCAATGATTCATACTGCTAACATCTTGTCTATCTTTGCCTTCATCTTCTCTTTATACTTCGGATTTAACCTGTAGGGTCTCTTTCGTAGCGGTTTAGCATAGGGTTTCAAAGGGATCTTCATCTCGCCTAATTCCCAAACTATCCCCTTCATCTCTGATAATTTAGATGGGAATATATCTTGATACTGATGCAATAGATATACAATATTCTCCATTGTTTCATCATTCCAATAATCTTCTATCTATGCAAACTTTGGATTCTCTATCATCCAATATTGGTCACAGGCCTATTTTGAGGAAATATCTATTTTTGGAAGGAAAGACCAATTTTGGGAGCACGCGCAACAACTGGCAAGAAAACATCATGCAGAGAAAGGAGGAAAATCAACATGCAAGAGGAGAAGCATGCAAGGCGAGAAGGCATGAAAACCTAACCACGATAGGGTTAGGGTTTTTGACAAAGGTTGTAATGGATATAAGCTTGTAAAATAGTATAAATAAGAATATGGGAGGTTTAGGTCAAGGTTCAATGGTTGTAAGTTCACAATTTTTGAATAATTGTAAGTCCAAGGTGAGATCAAGGGTAAAATAAGATAGATTTTGAAGGTTAGGTCATAGGCTGAGGAGCCTGGTGTGATCTAGTATGCCTCACAAGGGTTTTTTAACTTCATTATGATTGTATGGATGAATATGTAATGTGAACAACACCATATTTTGCAGAAGACTAAATAAAGAAGTAGAGAAGCCAAATCTTTATGGATGTAGCCTAGGAGGGGGTGAACCACAGTAAAAATTGTGTTCTTGTTACAGGAAAATCCCCCTGCGGACAGGTGAATTCCATATTGGATCCTAAACTTCTAATACCTAGACAGAAAGGTGCTAACTTTGATCACTGACATCCCTTTAAACCTAGCTAAGATAATCTATAGAGAAGAGGAAGAAGATGTACCTTTTTACGATGTTTGTCCTTGCCCAATCCAATTTGAGCTTTGATCCTCAAGCTCTTCAACAAGTCCTGCAATCCAATCAAAGACAAAACGTGATTCCTGTTCTAACATGATTAGTTTGAAGCTAGATCTATCCATTAAACACAACTTCATGTAGGTATACACAATCTTGAAGGAAAAAGGCCAAACACACACACACATATATATATTAATGAAAACAAAGCAAAGTGCTTACAACTGTAGATGTAGATGCAACAACCTCACCAAACTCTTCTTGTCCAAACCCTTGCTCAAATGATCCACAAACAAAAACACTATGCTTCACTGATTATCTCCCTTATAAGACCATAAGTTTGATGCCTTCAATGTCCCACCCTTTCACCATGAGGAGGCCTCCTTATATAGGCTTGGAGAGGCCTAACCACCTTAGAGATTATTGGGATAGGTTGAGGATATTTCTCCATCAGTTGTGGATCCTCCCTAAGATCCAGCCTTGAACTCAGATTTGAATCAAATTGACTTCAGAGATAAGGGGGATATTCCCTTGATTTCCTCAACAACACAACGCTCCCCCAGAATGGTGCATAGAACGTTGCAGCGATCCCCCAAAGGAGGGCAAGGAGCGTTAGTGCTCTCTACTGGTGGTTAGTGGAGCACTGCCCTTCAAAAGTGATTTTCAAGTAGTCTTTCTCATGGAAACATCTTTGTAATCTTTGTCAAATGACATATCCTTCTTTTAACCAATCTCTGAGGATGTATTCAACTGTTCCTATGATGTCGTTCGAGACACGACATAGGTAAGATGAAAATATGCTATTTGCGACACTTGCAACACTTGTGGCCAAATTGAGACACTTGCGACACTTGTAATGACGAAAATAGGTCATCATTGAGGTGAGTAATTTTTATGTGTAACAGATTGCCCCCCAAAGTGCGAAGTTAGAAGACAGAAACTGATGACTGAAGTACTTTGTAGAATTTTTCGAGCAAGGGTATGGACTCAAAGAATCTGGCAGAAGCTGCACACAACCATCAAAAAAATATTATGATATGTTCCAAACCCAAGGCATGCATACCTATGCTTGGGTGATAAATACTTGCAAGGTATGGCCGCCATAAGAGACACTGCAGATCAATAATTGTATTAAAAAAAGGGTATAGCCACCAAATATACAATGTGGATCTATACTTCCATGACATGAACTGATCATAGCCACAAAAAATACACAATGGATCTACAAGACGACAAGACATAGCCACGAACCAATAGAAAGTGTATCTATGTGACAATATATGTGTCAATATTCAAGAGAAACTCCATCACAACCTTGGAAAAATACATATCAGAGTGATTACTCAACCCAGGGTATTCTTACCGATCCTGATGCATTACGAATATAACCATGTGAATAGATGTCCTGATGTCAAACATGGCATAAACCACTTGATTACCGATCAATGAGGTAAACTGTTAACAAGTGCGAGGGAAATCACCATTGATGTCAATGATTCCCAAGGTACCCTAGTACATTCCAACGAATGTGAATAGATGAGCTAAAGTCGAACATTCGTGGAATCATCTGATTAGAGGTTGATGATGTAAACTTATTGTCAGAGGCGAGGAGGCCTGCCATTGAGGCATGCAAGTCCCAAGGTAGTAGCTGGTTTTTAAGTCTAATTCCCAGATAATGTGCTGAAGTCCACAGGAACAGACTCATTGAAGGAGGGCCTTGATGTATCCCCCATCAATGACACAAAACTGACACAAATATGTAAATTGGTGGATCAAATGAACATGGACTAACATGGGTATTGAAATGGGAAATTTGTGATGGTTGACTCTCAAGGAAGATAATTCCCTTGAACACTGAGGCTGAAACAACATAAACACGACATGGACCAAAACATGATAATGCAGTAGATACTGTAACTTTTGTCTGGTGACCCAAAGGAGTAAAGAAACTCAGAGGATTGGTTTAGTGCATAGGTTCAGCGGATTAAAATGTATGCAAAGACAAAGTTCTGTGTTCAAGGGCGACTGTAAGAGTGAATTGTGATGTTTTCAAAAACTGCTTGGCTTGTTTCCTTCAAATTCCCCCCCCATCCAGATAGATGAGTACCTCTTTTTAATTTAACAAGCTCGAGGAGGGTAACACATGACCGATATAAATCACCTTCGATAAGTCTCTCTTCCTTTGTTTAACGAACTGGAAGAAGTAAGGGTTCGGTCCCATATGGGCTCTTCAATGTATATTTTTAACGAGTCGAGAGAAGGTAAAATTGGTGATTTTTCATGTTTAGAGAGTCTGAAAAGAACTTAAAGATGACTCTAGTGTTGTCCTTTTTCATAATGTTAGTCTCACGAGGCTGAAAAAGAGATAAATTATCACTCGAAAGACACCCTTTAAAACCTTTTAACGAGTGGGAAAGGAAGCAAGATCACTCGACAATATTTTCATGTTTAGAGAGTCTGAAAAGAGCTTAAAGACGACTCTGGGGTGTTCCTTTTTCGTGTATCCATGCGAGTCCAGAAAAGAGATAAATGTTTAATTGTTGCGTTCTCATGTTTTTTCGAGCATGAGAAGGAACTAAGACCATGCTCGTTAATGCAAAAAGATAAAAATCAAACAAAACTACTCCGAAACCTGCCAATAATGATAAAACTGCATACCAGGGTATTAATAGTACCTCCAAAATGATTTTCAAAAACCCAAAATAACTATGTTTTTAGCAAAAATGAAATCTATAATAGTAATATAGGGTAAAAAATTTCTTTTACCAACTCATTTGTGTCAAGACTTCTAGTAGTGGAGAAATTGACTTTGGAAAAAGATTCTTGGACTCATCGGTGCCGGAGCTACAATCATCCATTTCTTGCTCCGTCTGGATCAGGTTGGTCC
>JASDQU010304269.1:0-13702 GCA_032191745.1 Picea mariana
CGATTTGGGTTTCCACGTAAAACACTGGTGTACTGTGTATGTGTATGATTGTTCATTTGTTCATTGCTTATTTACTCTACAGTTATTGGATAATAATGCTTCATTGATATAACACTTGGATTATATGGTTAAATTTCTCTATTACTGATTCACCCCCCCTCTCAGTAATCCAACAATCCTCGCATACTTGGACGATCTCACAGCTCGATCCAAAAAATGCACCCATCATCTTGATGATTTACAAATCGTCTTCCAACGGTGTCGTCCGTACAACATCTGCTTAAACCCCCTCAAATGCGTATTCTACATCACTACTAGGAACCTCCTCAGATTCATCATTTCCCAAAGCGGTATTACCATGGAACCCCTCAAAGTCCAAGCCATCACTGAAATTCCACCCCCACAGAATTTACGCCAACTACAGAGCCTACAAGGAAAAGCTAACTTTCTACGGAGTTTTGTCCCAAACTATGCCACTCGAGCACACGGTTTCCTTCCCTTACTCCACCACGACATCCCATTCCACTGGGATTAACATTCCCAAAAAACATTTGACGATCTTAAAATGGTGCTCTCCAACACCCCTTTAATTAGTGCACCCGACTACAATCGCAACTATATCCTCTACATATCAGCCTCAGCTATCTCAGTAGCAGGAGTTCTCGTTCAAATCGGTGATGATGATCGTGAGCATGTCATTTACTACATTAGTAAAAACCTCTCAGGGCCACCCTTGAAGTATAAACATGAAGAGAAACTAGCCCTTGCAGTCATCCTCATAGTCCATAAATTGCATCATTACATTCTGCTTCACACGACTAAAGTCGTAGCAGATTCCAACCCTATGCAATACTTGCTCAGTCATCGGCAAATTAATGGAAAATTTGCCCGATGGATCGTTATCCTTCAGGAGTACGATCTTGAATTTTCAACACTGAAGAGAAAGAAAGCTCTCATCCTCACCAAACTTGTCATGGCCTTCCCCTCTCATACCGACTTCTTCGATGAACATCTCTTTTATATCACTTCAGATGATCCTTGGTACAGCGACCTCCTTGTCTANGATGATCGCCATCGTATTCACCACCAAGCCCCTCCCTATCTTTTTATTAGAGATATCTTATATAGGTGAGGGGTCGACACCATACTTCATCGATGCTTGACTATTAACGAGGCTGATAGAGTCTTGAACGACTGTCATAGCGGTCCATGCGGGGGCCATCTTTCGAGAATGTCCACTTCTCGGAAAATCATCCGAGGAGGTTATTTTTGGCCTACATTGTTTCACGATTGCATTCATGCCGTGAAGCAATGCCATAAATGTCAGCTTTACGCCAACAAAGAACGAGCACCACCTGCTCTTCTCCACCCAGTCATTATTGCAAGCCCCTTTTGTAAATGGGGTATCAACTTCATGACTTGTAATACCCCATCCAACAATGGACACAAATACATTGTTGTCGCAATCGATTACTTCACAAAATGGGCCGAAGCCATGCCCACCTTCAACAACACTGCTGACACTGCAGCGCGTTCTTTCTTTAATCACGTCATATCCCGCTTTGGAGTACCACTCCAACTAGTTTCCGATCACGGGAAACATTTCAAGAATGAGATTTTCACAGAACTCACATCTTGGTTGGGATTCTCCCACAAGTTTTCCTCACCATATTAACCTTAGTCTAACGGACAAGTTGAAGCAGTTAACAAGGTCCTAAAGACCATGTTGCAGCGCACGGTTAACAAACATAAGACCAATTGGCATCATATGTTATTTTCCGTGCTATGGGATTACCGTACGGCCGTGAAAATAGCCACTGGTTTCACACCATTTCATTTAGTCCATGGGGTCGAGGCCACTATTCCTATCGAGTGAGAAATTCCCACCTTACGCACCACAATTGAGCTATTGCTCGACACTGCTCCAATGGAGCAGCGTTCACTGAACTTACAGTCCCTGGATGAAGATCTTCGATCTTCATTACAGAACAATGAGGCAGCCAAGAAATGGTCAAAGGCCACCTTTGATTGCCATGTCAACCTTCGCTCATTTCACAAAGGCAACCTCATCCTTGCCTATGATATCGCTGACGATACCCTCGGTCATGGAAAATTCGAGTCACTATGGCATGGCCCCTACATTATCCAACATTGCCTCACCAAAGGCGTATACATCTTGGCTTCCCCCAAAGGCCTCTCTCTCAAATAACCCGTCAACGGGTCATACTTAAAGAAATTTTACGCCTAAGTATAGCCATTCTACATTAGGTTATTTCTTTTATAGTGTTTTTAATCTTTTTTCCATCCCTCACATCTAAACTATCATTTGTGTTATTGACATATGCTAACTCCATCGGCCTACCACATTGGTTACGCTGATGGGGCCAGCCGTTGGACACAAAATCTCGCTTCGACAACTTGGGCCCTCTATTCCCCCTCACATGAACTGCTCCACTCTAGAAGCATATGATTGGGTTCAGCAACCAACAACCAAGTCGAGTACACTGTCATCATTGGCCTCCTCATTGATTCCCATCATCATTGTATTCGTCACCTTAGCATCTTTCTTGACTCTCAACTAGTTGTCCTCCATCTCAACAATGTGTACCGTGTCCGCGATCCTTGCCTCCTTCACAAATACCTGCAAGTTAGACTTTTATCTCGACATTTTGATTTCATTACATTTACACATATTGCAAGACAATTGAATCAAATTATAGATAACTTAGCTAACATTGTGTTAGATTGGCATATATCACGTCAAGATATCTCTACACACACATAAACCATCAAGAGCCTGTCACAGCATATATAGATTAGACATCATCAACACATCAGAAACACATGTAAACATCACAAAGACCCCAAAATGTATACTCATATATATATAAATTGGTCAACAATGCCATCAAAATGTTTACATACAAAACATCGCATACAAAATCCGCAGGCCAGTGAAGCACCTCTGTACAAAACTAGTCTCACTACACCAAAATGGGCTCACTAGCCTATATACAAAATACAAACATACATAGAGTGACACTCAAGGTGCCTCTAGAGCACCACCTCCTACCCCTCCCTCAGGTGGTGGTGCCCCACCCACTACTGGTCCCTCTGGACCTGGAGGTAACTGTCTAGTCATCGCAGCACCTGCTACTGCTTCTCACCGCACCATGGCCCGCCACACCAGCGGAACCCCCACACACTTCTCTAGGATGCCCTCATCCTGGATGCATGACCACATGCCCTCAGGAACACCCTATAGCACCACCTCCAAGCGGCGGCGAATGTCCTCAAAATCTTCCCCAGCCTCTGTCGGAGGAGCATGTGATGGCACAGCACCAGGTTCATCAAAACGGTGTCTCCTAGCTGCTCTCTCCTCACCGGCTGGTCTTGCCTCAACGTCCTCGTGCTGACCTCTCTCTCATACCTGCATCCCTCCCCACGATGGTCTCCCTGGCTCTTGTCGAGCTGGCACTCTCATCATCTCAACCTCACGCCCATGAGGTCCCACATTTGCACATACAAACAACCAAATGATAGTATCAGCATCTATACAAAATACATATGTCATGCTCTCTAAAAAATCAACAGATCAAAATCACAAACATACCTCGGTGATCAAACACCTCCCCTGTAGGTAACACCATATCCGGATCACCTCGAAAGTCAACACCACAGTATGGATACTGCAGTATGATCTGCAGCATCTGTTACCACACCTATGCCGCCTCAGTCGTGAAAAAATGGTCTCCCTCCCCACCACCGTGGTGAACCAAAATCGTCGACCACCGCCTCAGTCGTAGCACTCGTGCACCAGGTCCGCCCGATAAAAATCTAGGGCACAACATCAGCACCCTCCCCAAAAACCAAGCCACCATGATGGACCCAAAGGAAAAGTCCCCTGATTCTGTAGTCTGACATCTGTCCAGCTGCCCTACCATCCTGGCATGCAGCATCAAACCCCAGGAAAAATTCTCTCTGGCCAGTGCCCTCCCCATAACCCACAGCTGACCACCACTAATCCGTTGAGTCGCAAGGGACCCATATACCCTCACAATCATCATTGCTACACAGCGATGAGCTAAAGCATCCATCGCCCCGATACTCACAACGGATCCTGACATGAAGTTCTCCCTTGAGCAATACCTCCAACCCAAGGTATCTAACTGCATGCCTACAAGTAACACAAGCTCTACTAGTAGGGGCGTTCCTCGAAAAGGGAGCCCAGTCAGAAAATATATATCCTCCACTGCAGTGAAGACAATCTGCTCTCCCCGCAAAATAAAGCAATGCAGATCTGAACTCCACATCCGGATCAGAAACTGCAGAAGATACTCATGTGCCCATATCAACGGGCACTCGAAGAAATTCAGCAGCCCACAGACTGCCAAAGTAGCACGAACCCCCAGCTCCTCAATAGCCACAACATCCCTCAGTTGTGACCAGTCCCACTCTTGCCAATGGACCGACATCATGCAAAATGATCGACTGCAACGACATAATACAGTCCTAGGTCATCCATATTGACCATAAAACACATTAAAATCTCTAAAAAATATTATTTTTGCACCCATCAGCCTTGCCCCCAAGGCACAGTTGTTTAACCCATAGGAGCGCACATATGCGCGCCTATTCATCCCACAGGCGCGCATGCATGCGCACCTGTCCATCCCACAGGTGAGCATGTGTGCACGCCTATCTACCCTACAGTGGCACCTCCATGCACCCCTATCACGAACACAGGCGTGCATCACAACGCACCTGTCCACTACATAATCGTGCACCCATGCACAGTTGTGTAGAAAACAGGCATGCATATCATGCGCGCCTTTGTCCCCCCTATGGGCGCACCCATGCATGACTATATGGATAACAAGCACGCACTCGGGCATGCATATTTCTAGATCTCCTATGCACTGGGGGGCCCACACCCATAAAAACACCTGTACGGCCCTTCGTACAACCCCTCCCCACAAATTAAAAACCTACTTCTATGCAAGACGATAAGACTACTAACCTGAAGCTCGTTGGTCCTGAATCGGCTGCTTCATTCTCCTGGAATATCCAAATCTCCTCTAAATACCTCTCATCTAGTTACTCTGACAGTAGGTACAAATGAGGTGGCAATGTGGGCCCTACAGCTATATATAAGCCTTTTCGCCAAACTTCCCAACACCATTTTGGGAGCTCCGGGTGTCCGTTTTTTGATCCGTCTTCAGCCATGGGATCAGCATCTAGTCACCTACATCAAGACAGTCCCTGGGCCATTTTTTATCCTTATCCCCTGGGGCACCATTTTTTCATACCCCATCCAGGTACGCATGCTCATGTTCAAAATTATCAAATAAATGCTTGTATGTTCGATTCTCTTCAGATATTATTCACGTCGGGTATTTGGTTTTCATGTGTGCAAGTACTTGGTCATCATACATCAATGCAACCCTTTAGGTATATAATCAACACTGGCATGTAATCATTCCCTCTAAATCTCAATTTCATCTCCAGTCACACCCTCTGAAATTTGCCTTTAGGATCCCCATCTCCGGCTCTGCAGTACCGACACCTCCATTGCATTTTAGGTACTATTACCCAGTAGCACTCTCCCCCACATGAGTTGTCCCATTCATAGCACCCTTTGGCACTTTGACACTCATGTTTTTTTTCAACACTTTAGGGATGGGAGTCCCGATAGTCTTACATCATGTATTGAATCAGCCACATACTCCTTCTCCTCATTGTGCTAGCTTTCCCAACGGACTCCTAGATTATCTCTTCAAGGTTCTATTTTGACTGCACCTCCATAGTATCATGAACCCTCCATTTCATCCACAATTAGTTTTCCCATCCGCAAATTTCCCTCCATTTCATCTACCTCATACAAAAACCCACCCATGGGGCCCCCAACCTCCACCAGTTCTCTAAGAAAATTGCGCCCTCATCAGCTCAACCATATTACATTGGGCACCTGTTTCTGTATTTGTACACTCATCCCAAATTATTCTTTATAAATTGTAAAAAGCCTTTGTTTCCAGCATTTATATATCTTTTTGTCATCACCTTTGACGACCTTCTTCCCTTTTTAGCAAATGCAACCCATGTCACCCTTGGTTGGGGCACTCCTTATCATCTACCCCTGTTGACATCATCCATATACACCGAGTATCCCACCGGCCACTTACCTCTGCCCTCTGAGTTTGTTCACTTTGTCCCGCCTCCGGCACAACTTATTCGCATGTCTTTTTGTCCCCCTGACACTCGACCTAGTTGAATGGTTGCCACCACTTATACTTCACACATACCCCCAACCAAGGGCATTCTTGAGTCTTCATACATCTTGATTTCGTCCATGTACTTCCTCAGTTCCTAACCTCACCTAGTAGATTTCACGAAGCCCTTTGCTTCTTGGAGTCACATCCCCCTTTGTGTCGACATCAGCACAGTTTCCAGAAGGGCGATAGTATCTTGACTCTCATTACCTTTCCAATGAGAGGTCTCAGAAGGCATAGGGAGAACCACAATTGCTCCCTATTGTCATTGACCCCCGTAACATTCGAATTTAACACTTTCTCATGTTACGATGGGTCTTACTTTGCAACTATTGCAATTGTTTCTTATATTCGCCGAAGACCTCTAAACTTGGTTGGGCTATCAATGCCCACAGCATCCGTGATACTTCTTACAGGTATCCTTGCCTACTGGTCAGAGTATGTTCCTCATCAAACTTGTCCTCTACCTTTATAAAAACTGCCCCTGAGGGCACTGCAGTGATCTCCATCAACACACAATTTTAGTTACTGTACAAAACCATTCTTTTTTGAGTTACATGACAGGAGCATGGGGCATGCCTGCCTCGTTTGTACACAATTTATTTTTACACACCTTATAGAAGGTTGGGTCCTACAGGTTCCTTTCTCCCTCCAATGAGTAACTCTTGACACTCTCACTATCACTCTCTCTTACAACAGCACTCTCAGTAGAAGAAACATTGATGAATTTCGGCTATACGTATGCTCCTAACCTCATCCATCAAGGGGCATCTTTTATCACTGAAATTTCATCCGCAAATGGTTACAAGAATCTAGCATCATCAAACAGTTATGAGGTCACCCATGGACCAAAATTACCACAAAAGTATTTCCAAAAGTTCCAAAACTATACAACCAGTGATAAAATTAAGGTGCGTTGTGACTACACAGGGCGTGTGCGCACATGCGCAATCCTGAAATGCACTAAAAGCGCACATGCGCACGATGCACGACTGTATTCGCTAAAAGTCACGCACATCTGAGAATGATGCATTTATGAGATTGGTCGACCTCCCACCCACTTCTGGTTCAGCTTCCAAGCTGATTTGACACCCAAATCTTGACTAAATCCGACTGGGTGGCTGGTCAAAGACCTAAAAATGCCCTAAATAGCCTCTTTTCACACTACAAGCTAGTTGTAGAATACCTCAAAGAGGTGTTATAAAACAAGGCCATGGGTGCACTTCATTTTCAAGGAATTCATTAGCAAAGTTATGCTGCTACTATTCTCTTGAGGAATCCTCTATTCTCATCAAGAGTATACTAGCACCATTACATTGGGAAATCCATCTCACCTCTAGAGTGGATTATCTTGGGATTCTTTCACCATTTCATTCAAAGTTGTAATAAGAGCTTAGTTGCAGGGGTCCAAGATCCCTCCCTTGGAGGAAGAAGGGACCCAAAGTCCTCTTTCTTCTTGGTTTTTTCTTTCACTAATATAATCCTTGCCATTGGTGACCTGAGTCTTATTGGTTTTTTGTTCTTATGTCCTTATGCTCAGTATTTTAGTTGTTCTTTTGTTTCTTAGTTTAATTCTTAGTTGTTCTTTTATGTTTCTTTCTCTAACCCTTTTCCTTTACAGTTGTCTTTCTTATCTAACCCAACTAAGCTTGTAAGCACCTTTGTTTTTCTCATCTAGGTGGCAAAAGAGGCGCAACACACGCCCTAACACTGAACCTACCATTTGTATACCTCCCATTCCATTACGAAGGAATGTCAATAACCCTCAGGCTAGGGCAGCACACAATTACAGTCTGGTCAATGACTTGGTGTAGTCTCATGTAACCATATCTGTTTTGGAGGTCCTCCAAACCTGTCCAACTCAATGGAAATCCCTAATTTCCTCCTTGGGGGCAGTCAACCCAGTTGATACTAGACTCATCACATTTGATCTAGATAGCAGAGAACCTTGTCTCCCCGCTCTAGTGGCTTTCCAGATACCAGTAAAGATTCGGAACATCACGGTTCATTGGTGTATTATTGATGAAGTTGCATCCACATGCATCAAGTCCAAAACTGTATGGCATAAACTCGGCTCCCCTGAGCTAGTACCATCCTCCATCACCTTGAGAGCCTATGACGGTCGACCATCTTCGCCTGAAGGGCTCTTCCAAAATGTCCCCATCAAACATAGGGGCAAAACCATCCTCATCGACATTGAGGTTATCGATGCCCTGCTCGATTACAATATCTTGTTTGGATGTAACTACATGTACGCTATGAAGGTCGTGGACTCTTCTATGTTTCAAACGATGATGTTCCAACACAACAAGAAAATCGTCACCATCGACCAAATCACACATTATGAGCCTAACCATTCCGCCAAAATCGATAACAGCTTGCCTCTTGTTCGCACCAGTTTCGATGCTTAGTCACTCATTGACATGGGCCTCGAAATTTTCAAGGACCCATCCTTGTTGGGGGCATAACATGGAGCACCACCTCTCATACACCCTTTGGCACAAGTGTGTGTTGTATCTTCTAATGGAACTAACACCGAAGACACCATTCCTCCCATTGAGGCCTCTCCACCCCTCAATGTCCCATTGGTTGAAGAAATATTACCTCATGGATTCCAGAACCCTAATACACCACTTATCCCTGATTTCTCCCTCCCCCGGGGGAAAATCCCAGTTTAGTAGACAATTCCCCAAGCCATTACTCAAATTCTCTTCTTCTATCCCCCATCGGGAGTACAATCATTTCAAGTAGTCGTGATGCTTACCCTTCCCAACATGATTCTTGACATCCCTTTATGGTATCTACACCCACCGGTAATGGTTCCTCAACCATCTCTCCCTCCTCAATTAGAGGGAATCCCGATGGAGATTCCAGTACTAGCTTCGGCCACGCCACCCTCACCCCCAATTTCCAGCACCACTACCACAGCTGGGGGAAGACAGAAGAAGAAAGAGCCCACCACTCCACTTCCTCCCCGATTTCAAACTCCTTGTGCACTCTATGAAACAAAGGGACACCCCACTAATAGATGTCCTTCTCTTCCCGAGTTACGCAATCTGATCTAACTCCGTCGAGCAACCACATCACTCACCGCTTCTCCAAGCACATCTAGTACTACGACGGCGTCCTCCCCCACGGGAAGTAAAGGGATGTGAACCAAATTCGCTTGTTCCATATGTTCAAAATATGGCCACTACACTCATCATTTCCCATATCTACCTCATTTTCGCCAGATGCTAACAGCAGTGTGCCAAACCTTTCAACAAGAGCCCCCTCCACCACCACTTTCAAGTACCCATGGCACTGAAATTCATTACGTCTCTACCTCAGTCCCTGAATGGATGAGATTCCCTTGCACTCTTTTTCAATCACTTTCTCATTTCACATACTAGTGTCCTTTGATTGTGGCATACCGAGGTCGTCATTCAAACCCTATTCAACCACATCCGACCACCTCACCAAGGGTCTTTCCCTCTCTAGATACTGTCAACATCACCTCCCCTAAACCTGAGTCACTTCCCACCCCTCCATGGTTCATAGATAGACTATCTTCGGATATTCCACCCAATCCTCCCAATTTTTCGGTTCATTTCCCATAGGAAATATTACCCCCTACCATAGTTTATCACCCAGAGTGTTTGGACATTTGGTTTATTTCAAGCGAGCCATCGCACCCAGTTTGCAATATCCCCTCTACGTCTTTGCCACTTGAGACCAATCACATTGTGACAGTCACTCGTGTCACCTCCCTGGATCCCCTGTATTCTTTCATTTTCCACTACGACGAAGATATCCTGGAGGAACTCACTACCCCTGATTTCCCATGGAATATGCTACATCACCGAGTGATTTTTCTCTCACAAGAAGCCTTTGACCCTCCTATCCAAGCCTCCGTATGTGAAATCAAAACCAAGGATTTTATTCCTTCAGGGTATACAGATTGGTTCAACAACCCTATCCCTGCCCCAAATGCTTTTGAAGAAGTCAACCTGGCCAATATCTCCCCCACCGTCAAAATCAACATTTCCATCAAACCTGGCATCATAGAAGAAATCACCATTGGCGCTACATGCTCCCCTGAGGAAATCACATCTTACAAAGCTCTCTTTCACGAATACTAGGATATTTTTGCTTGGTCATATATGGATATTCCTGGCCTCGATCCTTCTATAGTCAAACATTGCATCGAGACATGGCCATATGTCTCCCCAATCTGTCAAAAGCAATGTCCACTTCACCCATCCAAAGTTGCGACTATCAAAGCCAAAATTGGAAACTTACATGCTATTGGGCTCATTTACCCCACTGCGTATACCTCATGGGTTTCCAACCCCGTCCCTGTTAACAAAAAACAAGGCACTATTCACGTCTGCACCGACTTTTGTGATCTCAACCATGCTTGTCCCAAAGAAAACTTTTGAACCCCTTTCATCGACCAAATTATTGATGATTGTGTCAGACACGAGGCATTGTCCTTCATGAATGGGTTCTCCGGCTATAATAAAATCCAAATCCATCCAGTAGATCAGTATAAAACTGCTTTTACTACCCCATGGAGTACTTTTTCTTATTGTGTCATGCTTTTGGACTCAAAAACGTAGGTGCTACGTTTCAACAAGCCATGACTTATATTTTCCATGATCTTGCTCACATCATCCTTACTTACTTGAATGACCTCACTGCTCGATCCAAGAAACGAACTCATCATTTAGATGACTTACGCATTGTCTTTCAATGATTTCGCCAGTACAATATCCGCTTGAACCCCCTCAAGTGTGTATTTTACATCACCGTCGAATGCCTTCTCGGGTTCATTGTCTCCCAACACGGCATCACAGTGGACCCCATCAAGGTCCAATCTATCACTGAAATTCCACCACCTAAGAATTTACACCAACTGCAGAGCCTACAAGGCAAAGCTAAATTTTTATGGTGCTTTGTCCCAGATTACGCCACCCGCACACACGGTTTCCTCCACTTACTGCATCATGATATCCCATTTCGATGGAATGAACATGATCAAACCAATTTTTATTATTTAAAATAGGTCTATCCAATGCCCCTTTGATTAGTCCTACAGACTATGATCGCGATTACATCCTCTAATTATCATCCTTAGTCATCTCAGTAGCAAGAGTCCTCGTCCAACTAGGGGATGATGGGCGGGAACATGTCATTTACTACATCAGTAAAAATCTTTCAGGACCACCCCTAAAATACAATCATGATGAGAAACTATCCCTCGTAGTTTTCCTCACAGTTCAGAAACTACGTCACTATATCTTGCTTTGCACTACCAAATTCATAGAAGATTCCAACCCCATGCATTACTTTCTTAGTCAACGACAGATTAATGGAAAATTTTCTCGATGGATCTTCATCCTTTAGGAATCTGACCTAGATTTCTCAACTCCCAAAAGCAAGAAAGCACTCGTTCTCGCTGAACTCATTACAGTTTTTCCCTCATACGCTAAAGCTTCACCCGTCAATACGGATTTTCTCGATGAACACCTTTTCTTCATCCCCTTTGATGACCCCTGGTATGGTTACCTTCTCGTCTACCTTAGGACATAGAAGTTTGGGTCTCATCTCTCTCGAGATGATCGTCGACGCATTCTCCGTCAAGCCCTTCGCTACCTCCTCATTGGTGACATCATGTACCAACGTGGGGTCGACACCATTCTTCGTCGATGTCTATCCATCGACGAAGCCGACAGAGTCTTGAACGATTGCCACAATGGCGCTTGCGGTGGCCACCTCTCAGGTATGTCCACCACCCAAAAAATCATTCGAGCAGGCTACTTCTGGCCCACACTGTTTCATGATTGCATCCATGCTATCAAGCGATGCGACAAATTCCATCTCTATGCAAACAAAGCACGAGCACCACCCGCTCTTCTACATCCAGTCATCACCATCGACCCCTTTTGTAAATGGGGCATAGACTTCATGAATTGTAATCCTCCATCCAGTAATGGACACAAGTACATCGTCATGGTAGTAGATTACTTTACCAAATGGGTCGAAGCCATGCCTACCTTCAACAATACCGCTAACACAACAGATTGTTTTTTCTTCAACCACGTCATTAACCGTTTCGGAATTCCACTACAGTTAGTAGCTGATCACGGTAATCACTTTGAGAATGAGATCTTCGCATAACTCTCCTCAAATTTAGGCTTCTCCCATGAGTTCACCTCCCCATACTACCCTCAATCCAACGTACAATTCGAGGATGTCAACAAAGTCCTCAAAACCATGCTACAATGTACCATCAACAAACATAAGACCAACTAGAATCATATGTTGTTTTCAGCATAGTGGGATTATCGCACAGTAGTCAAAACTGCCATTGGTTTTACACCATTTCATCTTATCCATGGGATCGAAGCCACCCTCCCTATCGAGTGCGAAATTCCCATGTTATGCACCACCATTGAGCTATTACCTGACATTGCTCCAATGGAGCAGCGCTTGCTAACCTAGAGTCATTGGATGAAGATCGTTGGTCTTCATTACAGAACAATGAGGCAGCTAAAAGACGGTCCAAACCCACCTTTGATCTCCATGTCAACATTCCTTCATTTAACGAAGGCGATCTCGTCCTAGCCTACGATATCACCCACAATACTCTTGTTCATGGGAAATTTGAATCATTATGGCATGGACCCTACATTGTCCAAACCTGCCTCACTAAAGGCACATACATCCTAGCCTCTCCAGAAGGATATCCTCTCTAAGAACCCGTCCACTGGTTGTACTTAAAGAATTTTTACACCTAAGTGTAGCCATTCTACACTAGGCTTTTTCTTTGTACACATTTATAGAGTTTTTAATCTTCTTTTTTGCCTCCACTCCTCATGTATGATCTACCATCCGTGTTATTGAAAGATGTATCCTCCATCAGCCTACCACATTGGTTATGTTAATGGTGCTAGCTACTGGACACAGAATCTCGCTTCGGCCGCTTAGGCCCTCTATACCCCCGCACATGAACTACTCCACTCCAGCGGCATATTGTTTGGGCTCAGCCACCAACAACCAAGCAAACTATGTCGCCGTCATTTTTCTCCTCGCTGAGGCCAGTCACCGCCATATTTGTCACCTTCGCATTTTATTAGATTCCCATCTTGTCATCCTGCATCTCAACAATGTATATCATGTCCGCGATCCTTTCCTCTTCCATCAGTACCTTCAAGTTAGACTCTTATCTAGAAACTTTCATTCAATTACATTTACGCATATCCCACGACAATTTAATCAAATAGCAGATAATATGGCTAACCTAGTGTTAGATTGGCATTTATCACATCAACACATCATCCCATATACATAAACATCATACATCAGTCACATCATATAGATTAGACATCACAAACACATGTAGAAATAACAAAGAGCCAAAATATATGTATCCATATATATATATATAT
>JASDQU010304271.1:0-11089 GCA_032191745.1 Picea mariana
GGATAATTCCTATGGTAGTACAAGATAAGAAACAAGGGGGGATAAGGATCTATGTAGATTTGATAAAATTGAATGATGCTTGCTTACATGACCCTTTTCCCAACCCTTTCATAGATGAGATATTAGAGAATGTGGGAGGCCAGGAAGAATACTCATTTACAGATGGATTCTCAGGTTACCATCAAATCAAGATAGCTCCAGAAGATAGGTACAAGACTACTTTTGTTGCAAAATGGAGATCCTACCAGTACACAATAGTTCCATATGGATTAAAGAATGCACCATCCATATTTTCAAGAGTAGTCATAGCTTCCTTTAAAGAATTCATACATCAGTTTTTAGAAGTATATCTAGATGAATGGATTGTATACAGTATGTTAAAATACCATGCAGAAGTATTAAGGTTGATGTTGGAAAGATGTAGGCAGTGTCAAATATCATTGACAATAAAGAAATGCATTTTTGGAACACCTTTTGGGATACTATTGGGACATATAGTCTGTAAACAAGGGTTACTGGTGGATCTTGCTAAGATTGCAGTCATTGTTAATTTACCACCACCAAAATCAGTGCGCCTGTTGAGAGAAAGACTGGGACATACATACTATTACAGGAAATTTATCAAAGGGTATGTGAAGATCATTGTGCCAATGGAAAAATTGGAAAGAAATATATCGGATTTCAGTGGAATGAGGACTTTCAACAAGGGTTGGACACATTAAAATAAAATATGGTCACAACACCTATCCTAGTATTCACAGACTAGGAAAATACATTTCATGTGTGTGTATATGCATCAGCCATAACACTTGGAGCAATTTTGGTGCAACCATGAGCATGGGATTTAGACCATCCTATAGACTTTGCAAGAAGAAAATTGTCAGAATCAGAGAAAAATTACAATACCACAGAAAGAGGAGGCTTATCCATGGTATATGCACTTCAGAAGTTTAGGCACTACTTATTGGGTAAGCACTTTAATATGATCACATATTATTCTTCCCTAAAATATTTAGTCAACAAGCCAATGTTGGAGGGGAGTACCTTTAGATGGTTGTTTTTATTCCAAGAGTTTGATTTTGAAGTTATAGTCAAACCAATAAATCTGAATGCAGGACCTGATCATATGTCAAGGGTCACTAATGGAGAAGAGCCTACCAACTTGGAAGACAACTTCCCTGATGTGCAACTATTTTTACTACAAATAGCTGATGAATATTTTGTCGATATAATTGAATAATTGAGCACATGAATTGCACAAGAAGAATTTAGCACTTCACAAAAGATGAATATGGTAGTCAGAGTTGTAGAATACCAAATTATTACATGACACTTATATAAAATGGGCACAAATAACATTTTGAGAAGGTGTGTACTAGAGCATGAAAGTCCTAGAATTTTGGCAGAAGCTCATGAGGGAATAGCTAGAGGACATTATGTAGGAAAATATACCACATAGAAGGTATTTGCGCAAGATTATGGTGGCCAACACTTCATAAGGATTCCAAGGAATATTTCCAAGCATGTGATGTCCGTCAGAGGGTGGGAAAACCTAACAGAAGGGATGAGATGCCCCTGAGACCACAAGNGGGAAATAGATTTTTTTGAGACAATCCATCCACCAAAAAAAAGGTCAGGAGCAAGATACATCATTACTGTGAGATACTAATTAACAAGATGGGTAGATGCAACACCAGACAAAGATTGCAGTGCAGAGACAACAACGGACTTATTGTTTGAGAACGTGATCACCAGGTTTGGTTGTCCAAGAATTTTGATGAGTGACCAAGGTACTCACTTTATCAATAGTACTATCAGGGCTATGACTAGGGAATTTGAAGTTTATCATTAGAAGAGTACACCATACCATTCTCAAGAAAATGGAACAGTGGAATCCTTCAATAAAATTTGGAGAATCCTATGACAAAGATATGTAATGTAAACATGGACGATTGGGATTTAAAAATACGAGTAGTAGTATGGGAATACAGGACCACAAGTAAGAAACTGACAGGATATACACCATTCAGATTGGTGTATGGGTAGGAAGGAGTGGTGCCATTATAACTTCTGGTACCTAGTCTGCGCATCATAGAAATTACCAACATGAGAGAAAGGGGCACAGTAAAAGAGAGTTTGAATCAGTTAATGGAAATGGAAGAGGATAGGATTATGGCATGATTTCACCAAGAAGTACAGAAATCCAAAGACAAATCCTGGCATGATAGACATATCAAGAGGAAGAGTTTCAAGGAAGGAGACTAGTCTTTCTCTATGATAGTAAATTTTCCCAACATCCTAGTAAGTTTAGAATGCATTGGTTAGGGCCCTACAAAGTAAATTCTTTCACAGATGGGGGATATGTACAGATAAAGGATATGGCAGGAAAAAAACTCAAGGGAATGATCAATGGTATTCAAATGAAACTGTACAGGTACAATCGACCTCCTAACACTTAAAAGTTACAACACAATAAGGACATGTACATAGTGTAATATAGTAGAAGCTAGGACAAAAAAATGACAAAAATATATAAAAAGGAGAAAAAGAGGGAAAAAGAAATACAAAGATAGAAAATAAAGAAAATACAAAAACACTGGGAAAAGTTGCACACAGAAATTAGCGTGATAGACATCAGAAGATCACGCGCAGTAAAAAGTGTATTTGGCACAAATTCACGCAAAAAGTGAAAAGTAAACGTGACATAGTCTATAAAAGGAAGAAAGCATATAGTTATTCAACACTTAGTGAATTTCGAGCTCATAGTGAGAAAAATAATTGATGCCCTAGTTACCAAGTCATGAAATAGCAAGCCAAGTTGTGATAGTTGCAAAGGATGACTCCATCAAAGTTTGGGTCGCCAAGACATTTTTTTTGGGTCACTCGACAGGGGAAAAAGTGCAAAGAGAGGATGGAGTAGCCAAAGAATATAGTCACGCTCGACGATGTGACCACCTCAAACCCATAATCGATTATCCTAACATAGTTTGAGGAATATTTACCTACAATGTAGCAAGGAGAGATAGGGTAGAGCTCTAAGTCCAGAAACAGGGTTTCAAACCCTAACCCCAAGGCACCTACAAGACCGGATGACACAGTGGGACTGCGACACTCCCAGACAAAATATGAAGTACTAGTCAAGGACATAACTGACTGACCAGAGTCAGCAGGGGAAGAAGAGGGTGCAAAATAAGTAGAGGCAAGAACATCTGTTGCAGGGCAGAAACAAAAGACATATGACAGTATGGATATTACCCTCCCTTTTCTCCCAGATGCAGTTTTCACTGTTGATGACATGATGGGAAAGGTACCCAAGATGAGGTATGTGAACCATGATGTGAGTGACGTGGCCAAATTGCTAGAGTTTTCTGAGGATAACTATTTGATTAACAAAGGGGAAATTGGACCCCTAGGATGACGAGTGTTGGATCCCGCACAATGGATCAAGGGACTTTATAACTCAGGGATTACAAATTTCTTATACATACTACACTTTGGGTGCAACAAGAATGTCATCCTTTACATCAAATATCTAGTCTCATGGGTCCATGGAGGCATCCCGTGGAAGGAAATACCAATGAAAATTGATGTGGCATTGATTTCCAAGATCACAGGACTGTCCATAGTCGATGCACAGCCTGAATACTTCTTAGAAAATAAAGCATGCGAGCAAGAACTGACGGTACAAGTGAAGGCGCAGTTCGACATGACCATGGGAAACAAATGAATCATCATCAAAGAGATCAATGACAATGTGAAAAGATTCACAAGTAAACTAATGGCATGCAAGATTCTAAGAAAATTTTGCTGAGAGGAAGGGCCAATAAGAGTGATCAAAGTGGCGGTGCAATGTGCGATGGGGATGATGTTAAACTGGGTGTCATACCTACTAAACCAATTCCTACTTGACTGTCACAACGTGTAGGAAAATGGAACCGAGCTCCATTACTCCTAATTGATAATATTGATAGGTCTGGTAGGGTGGAATGAGCCTAAGTTTTTTAGCATTCTTAGACAGAGTAGGAAAGTGTTATGCAGCCATAAATGAGTCTCTTTTGCAAACAAAAGATAAGAAGATGCAACAGGTAAACAACACTATGTTTTCCATGTTGTTGGAAGAAATCTAGCAGTGCACAATAAATGTGTGGTGCATACCTATGGAGGTAGCACAAGAGATAGAGGGAATAGATAAAGTCAAGGAATCCCAACATCACATATGAATCCAATCTAGAAGGGATCCAAAAAAGGAGTGGCTAAGGATGCAATATTGTGTCACGAGGGATAAAGTGGATTTGATTATCAAAGACTAGCCTACACAGTGGTAGTCACCAGCAGCAAAACCATCCATGAGGATAGGCACGGTACAATCCTCCAAGCCCAAAGAGACAACTAAAGCAGGCTCATAAGCCTGAACATGTAGTCCAGCTGATGACACCAGGAAAGCCACAACACGAATCCTACTAAGTGGGACCAACACAGGAGAAGATAAACCTCATTGCACATACAATCAACCAATATAGGAAGGATATCAAGAAACTCAAGGAGAATCTCAATCCCGTGACTCTTCCTAAGGTTCGATATCATAGGAAAGAAGAAGCTGCACTCTAAATGGCAGAAATGGAGAAACAAGTCATCGCAGTAGCAGGATTGTTTGACACAACAATGCATATTTGGATAGCATTGAAGGAAGATGAGAAGGTCCAACAGTGGGACCTAAGTAAGCACAACTATTCAGGACCTCAAGTAGAGGAAAAATACAATGAGTATCACAAAGAATATGAAAGGAACTCAAGATATGATGAAAATACATGAAAAGTTAAAAGAAACACAGACACAAAAGAAGGAAATATAGGTGTAGATGGAACCCCTTCAAGAGAAATCAACACAAATGATATCATAGTTGGAGGAGAATAGGAACATGGTGCAATCACAAACAAAGTGCGTAATAATGATCCAAGAGGAGATCACAATGTAAGCATTAGAAGCACCCACAGAAAAGGCTGCACACATCCAAGAAAGAGGAAGGGAACTTGCAGACATGTTCCATAGCCTAGTAGAGGATGTCAAGGCAATGCACACTTCCTAGGTGGCTCAGGACGAGCCACATGCTAGTGTTGGGGGATTTTTGGGAACAAGACAATTTTGAGGAAAAGTCCATTTTTGGAAAGTAAATCTTAATTTGGAAGAAGACAGATGGAAGGAAAATCAACACATGTAAGGAAAATCCATATGAAAAGGAGGAAAGCATGCAAGGCATGGAGGAAGTAAGAACTAACCATGTTAGGGTTAGGTTTTTGGAATGTAATGGATAATGATACTATAAAATAGTATAAATAAGCACCTAGGAAATCTAGGTCGAAATTTCGCGTGGTTGTTGTTGGTTTGAAGTTTGTTCCAAGATAATTCTGAATTGTAAGAAACTATTGTGATACGTTTTTGTAAGTTGTTGAGCAATAGAAGAGTTGGGTAGCTATATCTTGAGGGTTAGATCATAGGATGATGATCCTAGTGTGATCTAGTCTGCCTCACAGAGGTTTTGGAACCTCTTTCTTGATTGTATGATCAGAAGTGTAGTGCGCGCAATGCCATATTATGCATCAATTATAAATAAAAGATCCTAATAATCCAGATCTTTGTGGACATAGCGTAGGAGGGGGTGAACCAAGATAAAACTTGTGTACCGTGTGATGATTGTATGTCTGTTTACATTCTGTTAATGTTTGATCATATTTAATTCCACTTAATGATGGATTTACACATATGTGGTTATCTATATTTATTAGATTGCATGCAAGGGTTTAACATATTAATGGATATTAGAATAACAGATTGATTAATCAGTGTAAGGTTTGAAGAAGATCAATTATAATCCTAGATCCCCACTCTTTCCCAGACTCTAAGCACTTGAGAATTGCAGTCACCCATAGAACTATCTCATGTGAGATTGCCCAGTACCTTTTGTGTGTTGTGTTTCCTTCTAGTTTATTGGAAGGGTCGATATTTTTAGAGGGTTTTGTTGGAAACCTGTTCATATCTAAACCTAGGTCAACCCAAGAAATAGAAAGAAAGAGTAATACCCAACATCTTGAGAATCCATTTGTGAATGAATAACATTCATGTCCTCTAACTTCGTTAATGATTTCATCTATGAATGGTGTTGGTAAATGATTAGTTACATTTAAATTATTTAATCCCTAAAGTTGAAACATATTCTTAGTTTCTTTGGGTCATTATTTTTAGGTTGCACAACCATTGGAATTGATCATTCAGATTTATCTATTGGGTAAATGATGCCACTAACTATCATTTCCTCAATTTCATTTGTACGATGGGTTTGTTCTTGTGGGATCATTTATATGGTCATTTTTTAGTAGGTTTATACCCTGGTACGAGGTCAACTTTAATAACCCCCATATCTTTTATAGGTCCTTTAAAATCCTTATAGTCACGAGAAAAAACATCTTGGTATTCATGCGGTAGGTCGACTATGCATGTTATCTTCTTGTTCGACCAATAGTCACATATCCCTTCCATTTTAAGTTGACCATCAATCAAAATATTGAATTATTTGTATATTATATCTACATCGATCCATTCTGGAGATTTATATTCATCTAAATGTCATTCTTCTTCAACAACCTCATTATAGTTTGGTGGGAAATCAAGTTTTTCTAAGTCCTCTTTATCTTCCTTAGATACTGTAAAGATTGTCCTCACATTGTTATATACTTTTGGGTGGACTTTTCTCCATCTGAAGCTTTTCCCTAGAAAATTTATGTTTTCCATGTCCATCCAATGAGTTCTTATAATATCTTGATCATGGGTTGACACGAAGTTGAAATTCAACGTAGACCCTATGTCAACTTTTGTCTTACCTCTTTTTTGAACTTTTTCAAGGTTTGGTTTTTCAGGAAAGTTATTTATATCTATTTTTACCTCTCTCAAATGTGCCTCTTCCATAATGAATTCAAAATCTCTTATGAATTTGTTCTTTATTTTAGTCCAATTGAATGTATGGAAACATGACTCTTCAATTTTATACTATTTGTGGGGTATATCTTCCAAAATGTTTGGGAACATGTGTGGCCAAACTCTTTCATCCCTGTATCTATCTCTTCTCCATTCATTTTCACACTAATGAATATGAGCTACTAAGTCGAACCCAGGTTTAAAGGTCGGGATGTCAAATTTTTCTAATAAATGTTTCCTTATGAATAATTTGACAAAGTATAATGTAGTAGTTTTCTATGTTTGTAAATTGGGAGCATGAGTCTTCCATCATCGAGAGACTTTCCCAATGAAGGGCTCTACCAGAATCTACACTCTCCCTTGTTCTCCAACAAATTTTTATACTTCATCCATGTGGACTAACGAAGAATTTATTTTGTTAAACCATAGGGGAGTTCCTTTTTTTGAGTTAGTTAGAATAAGTGTTGGTGTTTTTTTTATATTTTTTTCAAAAATGATAGGGGCTACTTAAACTGAGAAGCATGCTCTTGATCACTTTATTGGTATTGCCTCTATCGACCAACATTCTTTTCCCTGGGACTCATAGTTCTCCATATGTATTTTATAGAGTTATGTGTCTAGGATTTTTCCCATGGACACTGGAGAACCAAATAAAATTTCACCTTCGACATTCAGTTCCATGTTATCATTCTCCTCCTTCATTATCTAATATATCCAACAAGGCTCCTAGTCTTCTTTCCATGTTTCTACCCAAGGATTTCCTTCTTTTCATTCAATGGGTATGATGATTTTCCTACTACTTCCTTTCAACTTAATACTATATCTTTCTAGGGAGATAGTTTATTTCATATTCTGACCCCATGGTATTCCTACTAATGCATGTTAATATGGAATTCCTTCGACCAAATTGATCACCTCGAAGTTGAATGTTTTTGGAAACCCCATTATATACTTTTTGATGTTTTTAAGTGTTACAAATGGATAGATGGATATTTGATCTTCTATTTTTAAGAAATTCATCGTTGGAGCTATCAGGGGTCTTCTAAGCCATTTTCATGTGTCCTAGGGAAGGATATTTAGCTATGACCCAAAGTTGACCATGAATTTCTTAATCATATTTCCATCGATCTCAAGACCAAATTGAGGATTGTAATCATTCATGTGTTTATCCTACAAATTTTTTTAAGATTATTATATTGATCCATATGGATATCGGTTGCCACCTACCTTTTCCAACTGGCTCAAAACAGTTTTCTGGAAATTTTGACAATTTACTATTTTTAGCAGTTTTCACTTTCAGGGCCATTTTGAGGGCCTAAATGAATTTTTTTCGAGATTGTCCAAACTAAATTATAGCCAAAGGCATGTTTTAAGCCCCAAAATTAATCTCCTCGATGATACCTTTCCAACGGGCTATCATACGCCTAAAACGGAGATCGTATGCAAAAGTTACGACCCCGGGAAGTTAATGTACTAACTTACCCAAACGGGGTCGGCATGACGTTTGGCGCTTCATCTCCTAGGGTTAGGTTTTTGGATGTATAGGGTTTTTGAAGTTCCTTTTTATTGTAAAAATATTTCAAAGACTCATTTTAATCATATTCTTACGAATGAGCATAGCCGTCACATCTCTTCTCAGAGATAAGCCGCCACCATTCCAACAAGCTTGTTTCCGCTGCATTTTACAATTTCAACTTATTTCATTATTGAATAGAAAACCAATTTTACTGTATCTCTGTTATTTTTTGTTAAGAATAAGTTAATAATATNATTGTCTTAATGCATGTCCCCAACGAGGTCAGAGTACAAAGAGTTGGGTCTTGAGCTTGTTTCTCTTGAGGAAAAAAGCTCTCGCGTGCCCAAGCGACCTCTCATGGTAGGAGAAAATAAATATGATGAGACAAGAGATCCTTTCAAACTGTTGATTGAGGAATCCCTCACGCAATAGAGGAATGAGATGATGGATAGTTTCGCGTAAATCCTTCGGCGGCTACCAACATGCGACGCATATTCTTCGAGTGGAGGTGCCACCCCCTTCAAGGTACAAATAAATTTTGATATTCCTATATTTGAAGGTTATATAGATGCAAATGTTGTAGACAAGTGGTTTAATTTTCTATAAGGGTATTTTTATGTCCATAACTTCTCGAATAGAGAAAAGATTACTTTTGCGCTCCTCAAAGCCATCCCCCATGTCAAAGATTGGTGGGAAACATTCTGTGAGCAAAAGGAAACAGAGGAACCCTCATTATTTACAGTCATAGCCACCTAGGATTCCTTCAAGGATTCCATTAAGGAACAATACTACCCCGTCGGAAGTTATTACGACTTATTTACCAAATGGACCACACTGCGACAAGAAAGAGAGCAAGCAGTGTCATATTTCACAAATATCTTCCATAACTTGCGCACCAAGATGGGTATCAAAGATTCAAAGTGACATCTAGTGCTCAAGTATCGTGGTGCTCTGCATAGATACATCCAGACCGAAATGGAATTTCTATACATCTCATCCTTGGGCATGGCCTACTGATATGTCTTCAAAATCAAGTAGAATCTCAAACAAAAGATGCGGAAATTTGGGCCTAGCAACCCCTCACAACAAAAGCCAGGAAAAGGTGGCCCCAACCCACAGAACAAATAACATATAAAATATGGACAGTATGAGGACAACGAGTCCAAGCTGTAAGCAAAGAAGGACATTGAAAAGACAAAGAAAGATACTAGGAAGTGGTGAGATTTCCATAAGAGCCATTGGCATAACACTATTGATTGTCTCTCAAAGAATTCATTGGTGGCCGAAGTGAAATCCTTTGAATAATATGTGGATTATGACTCTGAGCCAGAACCAAAAAGGGGAATAGGGATCATTGACGTGGAACCCAGTGCTACCGTTGCTACCACCAAGCTCCAGCCTGGTGAACCAGATGAGCCAAAAGAAGGAGAGCGCCTCNGGTTTTCAAGTGGTTGGCCCTGCCCACAACACCTCACCCACAAACCTACACCATTCAATGGATCCACCAAGGAAGTGATCTTCATGTCATCCAACAGTGTTGACTATCATATGACATCAAGCCCTTCAAAGACGAGGTATTGTGTGATGTTTCTCCTCTCGAAGTTTGTGATGTTCTTTTGGGCCAACCTTATTTATGGAAACGTCATGCTGTATATGATTCTAGGCCTCGTAGTGTTATTATTACATTGAACAGGAAATTGTATAGGATACCTGAGGTAGTCCCACCTAGTGCTATTTCCTTGATCTCTGCTAAAAAATGTAGGAAGGTCATCTCTCAGATGAGGAAGTTTGTCTTCTTCATGATTCTCTCTTAGGATAAGTGAAAGATAACATCCACATCCAGGTTCTCTGCGGCCAACCTCTCCACATAGTAGAAGAAAGTAGATAAGGTCGTGGAAGAATACTCAAATATCTTCTCCTCACCTACTAGGGTACCTCTGCACTGCCAGGTCAAGCACCCCTTCGATATGACCCCCAGTGCACCACTTCCCAATGGGCTAGTCTATCGTCACTCTCTGTTAGAGAATGAGGAGATCAAGCGATAAATCCAAGAACTTCTCCACAAGGGGCACATTTGTCCCAGCTCATCACCTTCCAGGAGCCCAATCATGCTAGTACAGAAGAAATATGGAACCTGGTAGCTCTGCATTGATTACCGGGCCCTAAATAAAATCACAGTCAGAAACCAATACCTGATTCCCCGAATCGACGACCTCCTTGATCAACTCATGGGGGATAAATAATTCAGTAAGATTGATTTGAAGTCTGTCTACCACCAGGTCTCGATAGAACAAACAGATGTATGGAAGACTGCCTCTAAGTCAAAATAAGGCCTTTTTGAATGGTTGGTCATGCCCTTTGGTTTGATAAATTCTCTGGTCACTTTCATGAAGATGATGGACAATATCTTGCAACCATTCACCAATAATTTTGTAGTGGTGTATCTGGATGACATTCTCATTTACAACAAGACTTGGGTCGAACACTTGCAGCATATTCAGCAGGTTCTGCACACCCTGCGGTAGCACAAGCTATACACCAACCTAGAAAAATGATCCTTCAGCATGGACAAGGTACATTACCTGGGCTACATCATTGATCAAC
>JASDQU010304271.1:11189-24891 GCA_032191745.1 Picea mariana
CAAACATAGTTGTCGATAATTGCTATCTTCGGGATGGATTGTTGTGTCATGTGGACCATATCTGTGTTCCATCAAGCGAGCGAGAGAAGATGATTTGGGAAGCCCACTACAGTCAGGTGGCAGGACACTTCAACGTCAAAAAGACAGTGAAGATGCTATAGAGACATTTCTACTGGTCGAAACTCCGACAAGAGGTCAGTAAGTATATCAGGTCCTGCACTGCCTGCACTATTGCCAAACCAACCACTAAGAAACATGGCCTGTACACCCCTCTTCCTACTCTTGATAGGCCGTGGGAATCCATCTCAATGGACTACATGTCGGGCCTCTCATCCACCAAGTGAGGAAATGACTATTTTTTTGTGGTTTTTGACCGCTTCTCTAAGATGGTGATTCTAGTTGCCTGCAAGAAGAGCATCACAATNCTTCTTTTAATGGGTCTGGGTACATTTTGGACTCCCAAAAACCATTGTCTCAGATAGCGACAGTTGATTTCTTAGCATATTCTGTTCGAGCCTCTGGTCAGTGTTGGACACCAAGCTAACCAAATCCACGAACTTCCACCCCTAGATAGATGGCCAAATTGAGGTCATAAATCGAATGGTTGTGCATATCCTTCGCATGTATAATTCAAAGCACCCTCACACATTCCCTATGTCCAACATAGCTACAATTGAGCCCTGCATAGCTCAACCGGCCATAGCCCCCTTGAGGTGGGGTTGGGATTCCAACCATTGGGTCCCATAGATGTTGCACTTCCCCTTGCGGTCAACTCGACCGACTCATCTCCTGTTCCAACTAAAGCTGACAAAACCACCTGGTTCATTGAGGGGATCCATCACATCTGCCAACAGGTTCAGGATATCCTACAGAAGTCCAATGACAAGTACAAACAGTGTCATGATCAACATCGGGTGCCACATAAGTTTCAGGTGGGAGACAGAATTTGGTTGCACTTGTAGAAAGAATGCCTTAGAGGACCCCATCGGAAGATTCAACCACTCTGTTATGGGTCGTACACCATCACCAAGTCCATGGGGGATAATCATTTTGAGCTCAACATTCCTCCTTTCCTTGGCCTGCACCCAATGTTCAACATGGATCTCCTTCGCCCTTATTTCCCACCATTATTGGACACCTGAGACGTAGCAGAACAACTGACACCAATAGAGATCAACCCCAACTACATCCAACAAGAATCTAGTGATCATATTGTGGACACACAAATCAAGGGAACTTGACAACAAAGGATCTAGCTTTATCGAGTCGTCAAAGCAGGGCAACTCCTGCACCAAGGCAAGTGGCTCACCCAGGGCCAAATTCAACAAAAATTTCCTCATCTGATGGGGGAACTCAACGAAATGGAGACCATTTCTTCCTAAGGAGGGAGGATTGATTCATATGTATATCGGTGGCCACCCACCTTTTCCAACTGGCTCAAAACAGTTTTCTAACAATTTTGGCAATTTACTATTTTTAGCAGTTTTCACTTACAGGGCCATTTTGAGGGCCTAAATGAAGGTTTTTCCAGATATTCCCAACTCAATGATATCCAAAGTCATGATTGAGGCCCCAAAATTAATATCCTCGATGATACCTTTCCAACGGGCTATCATACGCCTAAAACGGAGATCATATGCAAAAGTTACGACCCCGGGAAGTTAATGTACTAACTTACCCAAACAGGGCCCACATGACTTTTGGCGCTTCATCTCCTAGGGTTAGGTTTTTGAATGTATATGGTTTTTTTCGTTCCTATTTATTGTAAAAGGCCTTCAGAGCCTCATTGTAATCATCTTCTTGCGAATTAGCGTAGTCGTCACATCTCTTCTCAGAGATAAGCCGCCACCATTCCAGCAAGCTTGTTTCCACTACATTTTATAGTTTCAGCTTATTTCATTATTGAATAGAAAACCGGTTTTACTGTATCTCTATTATTTTGTGTTAAGAATCTGTTAATAATTTGTATTCATTTCATTCTTCTCATAAAATCTGGATCATATATGTTCGATGATCTTCTTTATACTTCCTCAAAATATTAAGCAAGTCAATAAAATGACCAACCAACTACTTTTCTTTCAATAACTAGAGGAGCTCATCTAAGGAAGTGTTTGAATTTTTTTTTTCCTTCCCTTATTTCCATTTGTTTTTTCTTGGTCAATATTTTTGAAACATTCCAGCGCTTCCTGCAGTAACTTTTTTCCTTCCTCTGGGTTAGGGTAAGTGTTTCAATATCCCGTTTGTCGAGATAGGGATTCTCAATAATTTTATTCACCCACACTTGATCTATCACAACATGGAGATTTTTTTATTTTAATACTTCTGGCTTAGGAAAATTATGCAGGAGGTTCACATTCCTTTTATTCATTAATTTCTCTAGTACTATGAGACAATCTTCGAGTGAGTGATCACCCACTCCACATATGTTGTAGAATTAAAGGTTGGTTCTATCTTTAATAGGGTATTCGGGGTTTATGTGATTGTATTTCCATTAATTAAAATAGTATAATTTCCCTGACCATGTCCTCAACTTCCTTGACCGTGTCCACCTATATAGCCTCCTATTCCTTGGTAACCACCTTGACCATGACCTCTATATCCATTTCCTCCTCCTTGGTTGATATTATGATCATTGAACTATGTGTGATAGAATTTGTGGATATTCTTCTTGTTTCTCCCATTTATCTGGGATTCTTGTGTTGAATGCTTATTCTCTTCACAAATGTGACACCATTTTGGTTTGACATTTTTTAAATTGTGTGAACAATCTTTAGTTGCAAGATTTTCCATGGCTTGACAAATGTCACATAAATTTTCTATTTGAATATGGTGGAAATTATGATCTAATGCATCATTCTATTTAAAATAGTCCTTTGCATGTCATTCATTGGAGAAAATGGTGCACCAAAGTTCATTCTTTGTAATGGCCATGTTTTTTCAGATATTTTTGCAAAATTTCAATTTTTTCTTCTTGTTGCTTTTCCATCGTTGATGAAATTGATGTTCCTTCATCATTTATTTCTATTCATTGTGCCTTTCTCAGGGATTATTTTCATGTTTAAACATCATACATTTGTAGCAGAGATCTAATTTTCTATAGAAATCCTGCTAGAGACCATTGTACAAGGAGTTTTCCTTCTATGATATAAATAATTTGACCGAGTAAGTCTCACATAAGTCTTTAAATGTATTATCATATTCTTGCACTATTTCACCCAGACATTGATTTATTTCTTTAAAATTCTATCTAGCCATATGGTTGATGTCTCGGGTCTTAAAAAATGTAAGGAATTTTTTCTTTATATCTATTTTTGACCTTGTCTGAATTTCTATAAAATTCATGAATCAGATGAGAGACCTAGCTTGAAGAGAGACACAAAATTGTTCCATTTACTTTTCTTCATCTATGATGTCGGTTGCATCCCATATATTTTTTCAAATGAACCAATTTCATTTGGGGTATTCATCTCCTTATATATGGGTATATGATTTATAGCCATTGTGTTTTTCTTAGGAAGTTTAGAAACTGGTACTAGGGAAAGAGTTTGAGTTTGCTGATTTATTATAGGAGTCAACTAGGAAGTTGATACAACTTTGTTTTGGGGGGTCAAAACTTGCATTTTTTAATCGACCAGTACAATATACTAATGTTCCTAAGTCATACTATATTCCAATAATAATTGATTTTGTTCTCCTACTGGGATTATGTCATTTGTTTGAAAACCATTATCTATATAGTCAATGAATCGTCTTCTAGAGGGTTGCGATGATTCATTTTCGTTGTCTATTGAATTGAATTCTTATTAGATGGGTATATTCAGTAGGGGGGTGTAATCCGTGAGATATTTTGTATGGAGAAATATTTCCTCTTCTTGAATCAAATAAATTTTTGGTGCTTCAATCAGAAGTGTGTCTCATATGTGACCATCTTTATCAGTTCTACACCATTCCTTCGAAGAATGAGAATCAATATGAAGACTTTTAGCAAGGATCTGTAATATGTGGGATATCATAATAGTAGGATATTATCAAACCACGGGTCCTGAGTCATTGATTTACATATTTTCAACTATATCGATTTGTTGATGGTTTCCTCTAGATGAATCTCTCAACTACAAACTTATATTCTTGCCAGAAATTGTCGAGGATACTTTTGTGGAAAAGTCTAGTCGAATCTCTCTCGACTCAAACTACTCACATGATCTGGAAATTTTCCACTCATGTGGGTGTTTATGATTCAAAATTCAATAATCCCTCTTTTTTCACATCTCTTCTTGCCTCTTTTTCCTTTAATCCTACTCCAATTTATGGATGTCGAGTGATGGTTTATGGATCTTCATTCATCATGTAGTCTTCCCTCTTGATTCTAGTGTGTCTCTTTCTTTAGTTATCTTCCTCCTTGCTCCCGACATTATTTTCTTCAGTGCAGTCGAATTGACTTATAACATATCATGTATCATCCATCCCCTCATCGTCGGCCTGACTTACTCGAAGTAGAAAATGTTATCCATGCTTTCTATTTGATTTCTTTAGGAACTAATACCAGGCTTTGCATGTATCTTTGCATTTAGATTCCAAGAATGTTTCCCACTCATCCTTCTTTTTCTTCCATTTATAATTTTCTGGAGGTGTGCTCAATATAGGTCAATACTTGACAATTTATCTAACTCCTTTATCTAGCATAAATTTATCCAATAGGGATGAAATAGTATAAAGAAAATCGTCATGCAAGTTGGTGTAAAATTTGTTTTTAATAGTTCTGACTAACAATATATCTTAAATTGCTTTTTCTTAGGTGTACTCCTAGATTATTCTTTCATGCCACTCGTTTAAATATGTTTAGCTTATGTTGGTTGCTTTTAGAATTAATTGTTCATCTAGAGTTAGTTTTCACATTATAAGGTTGATTAAGATATTCAAATAATGCCTTTGGGATGGATTTTAGGAACCGTTTGTATGTC
Source organism: Picea mariana (assembly GCA_032191745.1). Taxonomy (NCBI): domain Eukaryota; kingdom Viridiplantae; phylum Streptophyta; class Pinopsida; order Pinales; family Pinaceae; genus Picea; species Picea mariana. Next base: position 16,151 of record JASDQU010304271.1, read on the forward strand.
TCTGTGAAGAACTATGCTTGAGATTCCACCAACATCAATTAGTTTCTCCTTGTGTATTTGTTTTTATAATTATCATTTTTTCTCTCCCACCATTCACATATGTATTCAAATCTTAACATCTATGTTCTCTTTACTTTACATTCCCAAGTTCAGAACTCTTGACAATGGAACCAATGTTGTAATCTAGGGGAAAGTATGTGAGTGTTACCAAGAGTTCATTACATAGAGAAACATATATGATACAACACTATATATACACACACATACAAATATATGGAGACATATACAAACTAGTGGGAGAACCAACAATATGCACTTTATTATGTAAAACAATATCCAACCTTTCCTCTATTACATAGAAAATTATTGCATGACTCTAAAACTGACCACTAACTAAGAGCTAACTAGTGTGACAATATTTATCAACTCACTTTATGATTAATATCATAAACTAAGAGATAATTGATAATTGAAAAAATAAAAATTCCCATAAAAACACTAAAACCCCAATTTGAGGCATTATGTGAAGGAATTTGGCCCTGAAAAAGTGTCAAACTGATGTCCAATCTGATTTGCAATGAAGTGAAATCTTCAAGACGCAATTCCCTATAAAATTTCATCCCAAATAGATAACTGAGTCAAAAGTTATGACCCTCGGAAAATCCCCGAAAAATCCCTGCATCATTCTCCTCTAGTTGAAAAGAACATAGCTCCTACAAGTTACTATCTTAAAACTATTTCCATTTAATGGGATCTAGGTTTAATAAGTCACCCTCTGTAATCAACGTACTCTCTTTTGGTGCTACACCTTCCCAGTAGACAAGATATCAATTGTATTGGCCTTGTCGAGTATGATGGGTCTTCTTATTAAAATATGTGCAATCTTTTCCTTTTTATAGCTTCGAATAGCCTATTGCCAATCCATGTCTTCCTTATTGTCATCACCCAGATCATCCCCATGGAATATATACAAATCAAAAACGTTAAACGCAGGGGAGATATCGAGGTCCGCTGGTAAATCAACCTTATAAGCATTGTCATTGATTTTATTGAGAATCTTGCATAGACCAATTTGTTTATACTTCAATTTTTGGTAGGTTCCTCAAGGAAACCACTTCATACGTAAATAAACCATCATGAAATAACCTTCATTGAATACATGGTATCATCGGTGAGCATCTTTGATAATTTTTTTATGTTCATTACTAGCCTACAATTTTTGTCTCACCTATTGTTGCAACTATTGAATGTGTTCTGCAAATGCTTCCCCATAATCACTGATCCTATCCCCAAGTGGTATTTGCACCAAATCTAGGACACCCATAGGATTTATACTGTAAACAACCTGAAATGGAGATTTACCTATATATCTATTCACTGAAGTATTGTAGGAAAATTCCTCTTCAAGTAAAGCCAAATCCCACTACTTGGGATTCTCCCCAACAATTCTCCGTAACAGGTTTCCCAAACTCTAATTTACCAGCTTGGTTTGCCCATCTTTTGGGGGTGATAAGAACTGATGAACTATAATTTAGTCCCCATTTCCTTCCATAAAGTCCTCCAAAAATAACCCAAGAACCAAGTATCTCTATTAGAGGTAATAGTTTTTGGAACCCCATGCAATCTAACAACTTCTAAAAAAAACAATTATGCCACCCTCGACGAATCACTAGTTTTCTTGCAAGCAATGAAATGAGCCATTTTAGAGAACCTATTAACAACCACAAAAATAGAATCATTACCTCTATGTGTGTTTGGGAGCCCCAACAAAAAATCCATGCTCATAACTATCCATGGACCTATGGGAACTGGTAATGGCATATACAACCATGTGTTTTGTGAGTGTCCTTTAGACATTTGACAAATCTGACATCGTGCCACATTCCTGGTTATATATTTTTTCATATTCAACTAGTAATACTTATCTTCAATTAAGGATAGCATCTTATCCTTTCCAAAATGTCCTACCAAACCACTACTGTGAAGGTCTCTGATAATATTTTCCCTCATTGAACCAATTGGGATGCATAGTTGTTTTCCTTTGAAGAGGTAGTCATCTTGCATAAAATATTCACCTTGATTAAGATCCATGTTCCCAACTATTGGATTCTTCCAGTGTTCCACAGTCTCCCGAAAATCATTATCAGATGCATAGAGATCCTTTAATGTAGCAAACCTAATCACTTGATTTTCCATGGTTTCAAAATAACAGTGCGTTAACTCAAAGCATATGCAACTTGATTTTGTCGTCCTGATTTGTGCTTCAAAACAAAGGTGTAGCCTTGTAATAAAGAGACCCATTTTGCATGTATATTATTCAATTTATTTTGGGTCTTTACATATTTTAATGCAATATGATCGATAAATAACACAAACTCCTTCTGGACTAGATAATTCCTCCAATTTCACAATGGTTACACAATTGCATAAAATTCCACATCATATGTGGAGTATCTCTTTCTTACCTCATACAATTTTTCACTAAAGAATGCAATTGGTCTACCTACTTGTCTAAGTATAGCTCCAATGCCTACATGTGAAGCATAACAGTCTACCTCAAACACTTTATCAAAATTCGGTAAGGCTAATATGGGTGCCTCAGTCACCTTCTTCTTTAGAAACTTAAAAATTTACTCAACTTCATTGGTCCACATGAATGTATTTACTATGGTGCAATATGTTATGGGTGCTACAATACTGCTAAAATTTCGAATAAATGTTTTGTAAAAGGTGTCGAGCCCATGAAAAATTCCTACCTTTGTGATGCTCCTGGGACTAGGACACTCCAAAATTTCTCTGACCTTCTCTGAATCCATCTTGAACCCCTCTACCAAGATGAAAAAACCCAAGAACACCAAAATTTTTTGCAAGAAACTACATTTATTCAGGTTTGCATAAATTTGATGTTTTCTCAATGTATTCAATACAATTTTTAAATGTTTCAAGTGATCTTCTTTTTTATTACTAAAAACTAGGATGTCATCAAAATACACAAAAACAAACTTACCAATATAAGGTCAAATCACAGTATTCATCAGATACATGAAAGTGCTAGGAGCATTGGACAACCTGAGCGACATCACCAACCATTTATATAGTCCATCACTCGTCTTGAAGGAAGTTTTCCATTCATCCCCTTTGCAAATCTGGATCTGGTGGTGTCCACTTCGCAAATCAATCTTACTAAAATATTGAGCTTCAACTAGCACATTCATCAGGTTGTCCAACCACGGTATAGGAAACCTATATTTGATGGTAATTGTATTGATTTCTCTGCTATATGTGCACATCCTCCATGTATTATCCTTTTTTGGAGTCAACAATGTTGGTACAACACATGGACTCATGATTTCTCTTACTAAATCTTTCTTTATGAGTACTTTCACTTGTCAGTTGAGCTATGCATGTTGTGTAGGACTCATCCTATAGGCTTCCTTATAAGTCATATATGATCCCAAGATCATATCAATGTGATGTTGAATATCCCTCTTTGGTGGAAGACCATTAGGTAGTTCATTAGGGATAACATCAACATATTGCTCTAGTAACTTTTCAACTTTAGTAGGAATTGGTATGTCTTCCACGAATCCTTTTTGCACAATTAATACATAGCAGAATCATGTTTCCTTAACAAACTCTCTTTATGATAACATATTCTCAGTTTTTCCCTCGTAATCAAGGGGAAATAAGGCGACTTTTGATCCATCCTTCCAAAAGGTGTAGGTATTCTTTCCTCCATCATGCATGACTCTTATGTCATATTTCCAAGTTCTCCCCAATAACATATGGCATGCATCTATCAGAATGACATCACACCATACTTCATCTTTATAATTCTTACCAATGGAAAACTTGATCAAACATATTTTATTAATGGTGACTTCATTCCCCTTTTTGAACCATTCAATTCTGCAAGGATGGGGATGTGTTTCACAATGTAATTTCAACTTATCTACCATCTCTTTGGAAACCATATTCTCACAATTGAAACTATCAATAATAACTTGACATACCTTTCCCCCATAAGTGCGTTGGGTTCGAAAAACATTTGTTCGAAGACAAGAATATTCATTGTCTCTACCTTGCCTTTTCTCTTTTCCAGGAATCACCATTGACCTTTGTATCATGAGACTCTCCCCCATATCAGGTGGGACTTCAGATTCAATGCCTTCTTCTTCATTCTCAACTTGGACCAAGTTCAAAACAATTTGTTTTCCATCCTTCGACTCTTTCATGTTATAAATTTGGGATTCAAATTCTCAATTACCCTCTACACCGCACCTAAAACACACATACGGTCCTCCTCTACCACCATTGTAACCTCTACCACTCTGAAATCCTCTTACTCATGGATAATTCAGGTTATGTTGTTGAGTATCTTTTTCTTTCTCAAGTCCTTGGGATGATTCACCTCTGCCATAGTTATAACCACCCCATGAGGCAGACGATGTACCTCTCCTTTCTCCTCTATTCTTTGAGAAAATTGTCGACCTAGATTTTCCTCGACTTTTAAGGCTAATTGATATGCCTCTTACACACTATGAACTCTATGCATGCTTAGTTCATCTTGAATAGAAAATTTTGAAAAATTCACATACCTTGCAGGCAATTTCTCAACAGTTTCCTGGTGATCCATGTGAATGGACAACTGATAAAACTCATTTGTGAGTTCCTCCACAGTGGACAATTTCTGCTTCAAGTTCTAAAATCTACAAAAAAGGGTCTGGGCATAGCCTAGAGGAAAACAAGTGTCCCACAATTTTTTTCCATATTGCTCCAGGTCTTAATTTTGTCTTTTCCTTTCCTTACTCTATCTTTCTGGACATGATCCCACTAGATCATGGTGTGACCCTTCAGCTTGGTGCATGCAAATTTCACCTTCTTTTCCTATGGAAGAGGATGCCATTCAAAATATGTATCCATGGCATTCAACCAATGTATTAAATCCTATGTTTTAATATTCCCTACACATTCTGAAACTTCCATATTGATCCTATCATTTCTCCTTTCTAGAGCCATCAACATCCTTTATTCAAAAGACATGCTCTCTAATTTTTCTTCTTCGTGTTCTTCATGTTCTTCTTCATGTTTTGTATGTTGATCTACATTTCCTTGGTCTGTCTCCTCATCAGACACTTCTCATTGTATTATTCTTTGGCTAGCCAACATCCTTGTAAGATCTTCTACTTGCCTTTGGAGGTTTTTCATATCTCTGCGCATCTGAGCAAGACTTGCTCTTCCTCTTCCTCCCCCAACCATCTTCTTTCTCTCATACCAAATGATGTAGCCAAAGACTGAGATTCATTCACAAGATAAGTTAAACCATGAAAACATAGGAGAATGGAAAGATAACATTATTTTATTCCTTCTCCATCCTAACTATTAGAATCGAAGTTCAACCCCTTATAACTACTATCCGAGATTTTTGAAAACAACTAATTTTAGAAAAACCACTATTGTTTTTTAGAAAAACAACTAAATTTAGAAAATTCTCACATGACTCTAAAACTAACCACTAAATAAGAGATAAATAGCATGACACTATTTTTCAACTCACTTTTCTGATTAATCTCATAAACTAATAGATAACTGATAATTGAAAAGTTAAAAATTCCTGTAAAAACACTAAAACCCCAATTTGAGGCCTTATATGAAGGAATTTGGCCCTGAAAACGTGTCGAAACAATGTCCAATTAGGTAGATCTAATCGACACGATAGTGAACTCTTCAATATTCAACTCCCCTTAAAATTTTAGTCCAAACAAACAACCGATTCAAAATTTATGACCCTTGGAAAATCCCTGAAAAGTCCCTGCATCGGATCCCCTAAATCAATCTCTTTGTTGTCATCCACACTTAGCTCCCACTCTTTGTCACATTCTGGTACAATCATATCTGCATCATCATACATATAATAAATAGGATGAGGTGTTAAATTCCTACTTCAACCATCTTCATCATTAGTATCATATACATGAAGAGATGATGAATCCTTAACATTGGTTGATTGGAGCGTCTTCTCATAATCATCATAAGTAGGATAAGATGTCGTAACCTCATCTTCTCAATCAGGCACACTAGTTTCATCGACCTCATCGGTCATTTTTTATTCTGTATCATAGTCTTTTGTTTGATATTTCTCTATCCACACATCCTTTTCACAACTAGATGCATGCTCCTACACCTTCTCTTCATGCTCATCCTTTTTAATTTCTTATCATGTGCCATTAAAATAATCCTTGTCCAAATCATTGGGGCAGTTTCCATAACAGAGAGTGTAAAATGTTTTAAAGGGAAATTATGCATGGATCTCGTTCGTCAATTTTAGATACTCCCGATATCGAGGCATGATCTTCTTCGTTGCTAGCACCATCTTGGCTTGTTGAAGAATTTTCCAAGTTTTATCTGAGAGTTTCAAAGTTGTTTTTATTATCTTGTCCTTACAAGGAATTGTTTATTTCTCCCTCCTTTGTAACTCATGCATGCCTAATGCAATCACATGCTAGAAAGATCACCAAATATGATACCACTGTAGTATCCCCAATAAAAATATGCTAGGGAAACACAAGTTTTCTATCCAAAATATTGTTTCTAGTTGGGTAATTCTGTCAAACACTTTGTATTCATATGTTTTGTATCTTCCTTAATAGTTTGCAAGTGTTTCTCCAATGGAAATTTCATCAAACACATTACATAACACATAAGAATAAGAAATAAGAGACAATTGATGGCATCTTATTATGAGTGATGAAAAATAATACAATATACTCCCATAGTAATACCTAACGATTTCTATGCAACTAGAACAAGCTCCTAAGAACACACATAAAAATCAAAACCTGGAATAATGGTGCAAATGTCTCCACTAAAGATAATGCTTCTCTATTACAACCAAAATAGGGTTGGAAACCCTCCCAAATCTGTAACACTATGGAAAGAGTTTGCCTTTGTTGATTTATTATAGGAGTCGACTAGGAAGTTGATACAACATTTTTTTTTGGGGGGGGTCAAAACTTGCATTTTTTACTTGACCAATACAATATACTAATGTTCTTAAGTCATACTATATTCCAATAACAATTGATTTTGTTCTCCTAGTGGAATTATGTCATTTGTTTGAAAACCATTGTCTATATATTCAATGAATCGTCTTCTATAGGGTTGTGATGCTTCATTTTTGTTGTCTATTGAATTGAATTCTTATTAGATGAGTATATTCACTAGGGGCGTGGAGTCCGTGAGATATTTTGTATGGAGAAATATTTCCTCTTCTTGAATTAGATTAATTTTTGGCGCTTCAATCAGAAGTGTGTCTCGTATGTGACCATCTGTATCAGTTCTACACCATTCCTTCGAAGAATGAGTATCAATATTAAGAATTTTACTAAGGATTTGTAATATGTGGGCTATCATATCTAGTAGGATATTATCAAACCATGGGTCCTGAGTCATTGATTTACATATTTTCAACTATATTGATTTGTTGATGGTTTCCTCTAGATGAATCTCTCAACTACAAACTTATATTCCAGCCAGGAATTGTTGAGGATACTTCTGTTGCAAATTCTAGTCGGCTCTCACTCAACTCAAATTGCTCACCTACTCTGGAAATATGCCACTCATGTGGGTGTTTACGATTCAAAATTCAATAATCCTTGTTTTTTCACATCTCTTCTTGCCTCTTTTTCCTTTAATCGTACTCCAATTTCTGGATGTCGAGTGATGGTTTATGGATCTTGATGCCGACACATGCAACCTCACAACCCACAGGTCAAAAGGTCCACGTCAGCATGGGATCTTCCCTTCACTACTGGCCCGAAGAAGTCTAAAACTGGCTCTTCTATTTCCCTATCGGGAAATCTTCACCCACAACAATCCACGAGATCCCCTCTTTGCACTTAGGAGATCAAACTTAGCAACTTTGCGAGTCTAGTGGTCGAATGTTTGTTTCACGAATCCCCGAAACCTGATACAAGTCAATGCTTACCTTCTCCCTTTCCTTATCAGTATTTTTCTTATTGTGATTTCGGCGATCCTGAGGTCAAGACACTTGCTTTCCCGACTCCCGAATCCCGATTAGCTAAAACTACGATTCACACTATGCGAGATTTGACTATTCAATGGTCCTTCACCTCATCGGCATTTCGGACTTCGCAATATCGTGAATCCTAATGCGAAGTTTTCAGGACTTCACTTTCCACGAAACCCAAAATAACGTGCCACCTGTCCACTCGTTGACTCCTCCGTGGCCCACACTATCCTTTGACTATCAGGATATCACGTTTCGGAATATCGCGATTCCTGTTGCAATGTTTACGGGACTCCAACCATGAAACTCTGATATGGAAATCCACGTGTGAATCTAACGGTCCTCGTGGCTTGGATCTACGGTCCTACTCCTCCTGAGCTTAGAACCCTTCAAGGCTTCTGCCGTAACTTCCCTGCTCCTCTGTGGGATCTAACGGCTCACGGCATGTCGTGAATCCTCCTCGGAGAATACCGACCGTCCGTTCCTCCTTGGCTATTTCTGCTAATGACCAAGTGTTCCTCCACAACCTTGTCCACCTGCGTCTTGAACTTACAACGCCTTCTTAATACTTTCAGTCACAACTTCCCCTGGTTGTGCTTCAATGGATTAGAAGGCCTTATCCTTCCTGAGATTTCTCACAACTCTGAGTCTTAGAGAAGACTCTTGTGCGCACTCCTTGTGGCAACCTTCAGACACTTAGAAGTGTCTGAAG
>JASDQU010304274.1:2215-12295 GCA_032191745.1 Picea mariana
TACATGAAATAAGAAAATGATAAATATAAATTTCCAGTCTTATAAAGAGATTTAATAAAAAAATATATTTCAAGGAGATTTCTCCATCGTGGAAATTAAAATATAATTATAATATCTCCCTTCTCATGGGTAAATGAGTAGAATTTTATTTCCTTACTACTGTGCTTTACTACTCTTACTAAATTTAAGGAAATGGTCCTAATACACAGATTTACCTCCACAGTAAATTCAGTGTTTCTACCAGATTTACTACCCACCAAAATTTAATGGGATTCTTCCCAAATTTAGGAGATTTAACACAACTTAAATATAAATGTTTATTTATGCCCCAAATAGAATTTTGAGAACTTTTGTATTTTAATTTCATTTAGACCAATTTTGTGTTTATGTCCTAATTATTTTTCCTCAATAATTATTTATAAGGACTTTTAATGTTTTCCCATAATTGGGATTATTTCCTAAAGTCTACACAGATATGATATCTCCTAACTTTCCTGGCATGGGATTTGAGGACATACTAAAATTGAGCACTATCACTCAGAAAAATCATTATCTCTTATTTCAGATGTGTTATAGAGATTTTTAACTGTTCAATCATCATTCCCCAAGCATTCATTAAACCGTACAACAAAGTCAACCACAAAATCCACTCCCATAAATCTCATTTTAGCACACAGATAATCAAGAGATAAGAAATTAAATCAGAAGAGATTTATCTAAGACATTCTCTTTTATTCTTGTTAAATTTCTCAAGTCTGAATAATTTAAATCCAGTAAAGTACTGTTCTGGTGGGGTTCATCTCAACCATTGCTGGTTCCCATCACCATCTCTCTCATGCATCATGATCTACCTTGGAAAACCCCTTCAGCAGTTATGCAACACTTTCCATTTTATTTAGTAACAAAATATACACATTACCTTTTATAACAAAAAGGTTCATCGATTCCAACACCCACACATATTTAGTCTTCCCATAGTCTTTTAGTAGGTTATAGTTATATTTACAAGCTGGGGGAAATAGGGGTATTAAAATCCCCTCCCCCTTAAATGAACATGCTCTGTATTTACAACAATAAACAAAAATGGGTATTCCTTTTTCATGGAATCCTCCATTTCTCATGTAGCTTCATATGGACCAACGTGTTTCCACTACACCTTGACCTGTGCAATGGTTTTGTTCCTAAGTGGGATTTCTTTCCTATTGATTATGCATTGTGGCTCTGGAAGGAATTCTCCCTCTGGTTCCACCTGGATCATAGACCGATAAATTATATGATTAGAATCATGTACATATTTCTTCAGTAATGAAACATGGAAAACATTATTTGCCTTCATTGTGGGAGGAAGTGCTAGTCTATACGCTACAGCTCCCACTCTATCCAAAATTTCAAAGGGTCTACAATACCGAGGTGCCATCTTGGAACAAGATCCCATTATCAAGGAACTTTTTCTGAGCCTAACTCGGAGATATACATGATCCCGTGCTTTGAACTCTTTAGGAGTCCTTTTTTTGTCTGCATTGTTTTTATGTCTATCCTGAGCTATTTTCAGATTTTGTTTTATTTTAACTACTTGTTTCTCCATTTCCTTTATCATATTTGGCCTAAGTGTAATTTTGTCTACTAGGTTATTCCAATTGATTGGAATATTTCATTGTCTACCATAGAGGGCCTCAAAAGGGCTGATCTTCAATGACACTTGATAGCCATTATTATAAACAAACTCTACTAGTGGTAGATAGTCTTCCCACTTCTTGGGATGATGCATCACATTCATCCTTAACATGTCCTCTAACACTTGGTTTACCCTCTCTATCTGCCCATCAGTTTGAGGGTGATAGGATGTACTAAAAAGCAATTTAGTTTCAAAACTAGAAAATAAAGATTTCCAAAAATTTGAAGTAAATTTTGTATCTATGTTTGATATGATTTCCTTAGGAATGCCATGCAGTATAAATATTTCTTTCATGAAAATACTAAAAATATCTATTTCCTTGAAATTTGATTTGAAGGGAATAAAGTGAGCATCCTTGCTCGATTTTTCCACAACTACCATAATGGCATCATTTAGCTTGGTTGATTTTGGCAATCCTGTGATGAAATATGGAGAAGGTTTCCCATTTCCATTCTAGAATTCATAGGGGCTGCAACAATCCTGCTGAATGCCAATGCTATGCCTTAACCTTATAACATTCTATACATTTAGCTAAGTAATCATCTACTTCCTTGTTCAGTATGGGCCAATAAAATAGTTTCTTATTGGCTGTGATCATTTTCCGATAACTAGGATCACCATTATATGGTATTTTATGTAGTTCATCCATTATGAACCTATTAAAGTCGTAAAAATTGGAATATACAACCTACCTTCGTAAGTCAACAGACCATCATTTGACATTTGATATCCCTCATGCTTCATCCTTGTGATATTTTTCTTTAGGTATGATTTAACAGTCTTGAAAAATGCATCTGTTTCTTGTGCACTTTTGATTCTCTCATTGATGTATGATTCACATGTTCTTACAAATACCAAGTGAATCACATTCATACTTCTACTAAGGGCATCAACCACCCTATTTTATTTTCCTTTAATATGTTTGAATTCAAAATCAAACTCACCGAGGAGAGCCATCCACCTAACTTTTCTAGCATTGAGTTTTGGTTGATAAAACAAATATATCAACCCACTATCGTATGTCATAAGCACAAATATTATACCTAGGAGGTAATGCCTCCGCATTTTTAAAGCATGTACTATGGCAGCCAATTCCAAATCGTGGGTCACATAATTGATTCCATACTCATTCAATTTTATGGATTCATAGAAAATCACATGTCTTGTTTGCATAAGGAATCCTCTAAGCCCTTCATTGAAGGCATCTGTACACACAAGGAAGTCATTGTTTGCGTCTACAATATTCAACACAAGTTCATTGGTTAAAAGGTATTTCAACTCTTGGAATCTCTCTTCACATTCTGATGTCGAAATGAATTTAACTCTTGGAACCTTTTATAGTATCCTACTAGGCCCATAAAGGATCTGATACCAGATACATCTTTTGGGGTAGGCCAATCCATAATGGATCTGATCTTGTCATGATCAACTTCCACTCCTTCTTCAAAAATAGCATGGTCTAAGTAATGAACTTGTTTTTGGAAAACGTCACACTTACTAAACTTAGCATAGAGATGATGTTCTCTTAGCACTTGAAGCACTAACTTGAGATTTTATTCATTCTCTTTCCTACTCTTAGAATATATTAGGATATCATCAATGAAAACCAACATAAATATTTCCAAGATCTTACTGGGTACCTTATTCATTAAGCACATAAAAGTGGTTGGTGCATTGGTAAGCCCAAATGGCACCACCACAAATTCATAGTGCCCATATCTTGTCCTAAAGGTTTTTTTGTGGATGTCTTCATCCTTAATTCAGACTTGATGGTATGCATACCTCAATTAAATCTTGGAGAAAATTGTAGCACCCCTTAATTGGTGAAACAAGTCATCGATCATTGGCAAGGGATACTTATTCTTAATGGTCATGTTATTGAGTTGTCTGTAGTCTATGCACATCCTAAGTGTTCCATTCTTCTTCTTCACAAAAAAAACAGTGCTCCCCAATGAGACACACTAGACCGAATCTAAAATTTGTTCAACATCTCCTTTATTTGTAGTTTGAGCTCAACTTGCTCTAGTGTACTCATTATATAGGGTGATCTAGACACTGGCACCGCTTCGAGTACAAGTTCTATTGAAAAATCAATATCTCTTCTTGGAGGTAGACCTTGTACCTCTTATGGAAACACATCTTTATAATCTCTTAATATGGGATGGTCCTCTAGGCTTGTTTTATTGTTATCAAGAGAGTTCAACACTTGTATTGCATACAAGGGACATCCTTTTTTGCAATACTTCTTCACTTGAAGGGCTGATATTTGTCTCACTGAGACAAGATTTTGAATCCCTTGTAGGTTTATTTTTCTCCCTTCTTCATCTTCACACTCCAAAGTTTATTGTAACAGTCCAACGTGGTTTTATGGGTAGCCAACCAGTAAATGCCAATCAACATGTCATAAGATCCTAAAGGGAGCATTTTTAGGGTTACTTGGGGGGGTAATCCATTCATAATCAATTAGCATGCTGGTATGACCTCTGTTACCTTTATTTTTGTTCCAGTGGCTAGTTGTACCAACCATGATTTGGCATGTTTTACTTGTTGCAATTTACATTTCTCAACAGTTTGAGGGGAAACATAACTCATATTAGAACCAAGGTCAATTAAAATGGAAACTAGATGGTTGGAAATCATACCTTCCATCTCCACCACTGAAGCTTGGTGGTCAAATTGTCTATTATCCAAGGATGCATAAATATTTGTCATGATCCTAGCCACATAATTGACTGTGGTAGCCTCCTGGATGTTGTAGACCCTCCTATTGTCTTGTTTCCTATGTGGGTAGTCCCTCAATAGATGATCTTATTCATAACCCCAACATTTCAAGGGTTCTCTCTATGCATTATCAGTCTTACCTGGGGATGATCCAAAGGGTTTATTACCACTATGAGATGGAAAATTTTGTTTATATACACTTTTAGTAGGAAGGCTCATCTTAGATATTTTCCCATGATTCTTAAATCTTGAGGATTTAAGCCCCTTCTTCTTGAATCCCAAATTAGTTTTCTTCTTCCAGTCCTTATGAGGTTTTTCCTTATTTTTGAATTGCTCATAGCAATACATTTCCTTCCATATAGTTTCTTCTAAAGTATTTAGTTCATCAAATTCAATTCTATCCCGGAAGAACTGAGGCAGTCCACTAATAAATCGTTGCATCTTTACCTTTTCATAATTTATGTAGGGAACATACCTCATCATCTCAAGAAATTTGTTGATATATTCATCTATTGTGAGTTGTCCTAGCTTGAGTTCATAGAACTCCTTGGTCTTCCCATCAAAGTATTTTTTAGACAGATACTTCTTCTTAAAGTATTTCTCAAATTTTTTCCATGACAATTCCTTCTCATGGATTCCTTTCACATTCCTAAGGTCCTCCCACCAAATGAAGGTCTTTCAATTCAATTTTAAAATGGCTATTTGGGCCTTTAAGTTTTTAGAGTAGTCATGGAATCTAAAGTCTTCTTCAAGCAAAGTAGCCAAAATTCTGCTTCTTTCCCCTTTTTAATTTTTCCATCAAAAGTGCATGGTTTGGATTTCTTAAACTCTTAAGGGTCATGACTCTTGGAATGTTTCCTCTTATTTCTTCTCCTCTAGGAATGTGAACTAGTCTCACTACTAGACAATTCCTTGGAGTTGTGAGTTTCCTCACTAGGCAATTCTTCCATTGAATGTCTCTTGGCTCTATGTTGGTCCTTGTTTGAGGTGATCCTCCTTGTGTGGCCACTTTTAGGACCATGCTTTTGTATCTCAGGTGGACTTTGGGTTTTCTTCGTATGATGTCTGTCCACATTACTAGTTGTTGCTCCATGTTGCAACTGTCTTTGTATATCTGATAGGATTTGCAATAGGACTGCATTAATTTCATTTTGTTTTTCCTGTTCTTTTATTAGACTTTCATTGTGAGCCTTACAACTTTGTAATTCCTCCATGAAGATTCTTCCAGTTTCATCCAAATATAGAGGGGATTCCACCGCCCTCCTCTCATCATATTCTTATTCTCTATTGTGGGATATTTCCCCCAACTCATGGTGTGTCACCATTCTGTATGCTATAGTTTTCATGTTGTCCACTGACTGTTTGAGCGCTGATAATTTTTTTTATGTTAGTTAATTATCTACTAGTTTATGAACAACACATACAATTTGTAAGGTGAAGTCAGATTCCTTATTTTGAACATTAGAAACACACAGTTCATATTTTCGAAACATATAAAAATGACATAAAGTTTAATTCCTCTCTTCAATAGTGGTTTAAATAAGATTCTTATCAATGGGTTAAGATAGGGTGTTACCTCTTAAAACTTCTCTAATAAAATTTTATATTAGCCCAAGCAAGCCACGTGTTGTTTCCCACTTTGATACCACTCTATCACACACCTGACCCCTAAGTACCTTTTTAAGGGCTGGGATATAAAAATTTTCGCTTAACCTAATACCCATGGCCCAATAATTACTGAAATATTTACTTTCTCTTTTCCCTCTTATAAGTAGTTTAACACTAACTCAATAAATTACTCATATGATAATTATGAGTAATTATAATATAACACAATGAGGATAATTATATTACTGTGCTTAAACAATCATAACCATTTTAAACTCATTACAAAACACTCAATGATGATCACAATAATTCAGGGAAGTAAGCAATAGAGTATTCAACATCAATCACACACATGAAGTATACAGAGACAAATATTCCTGAGGAAACCCATAAAGGGAGAAAACCTCTTCTTCTTAATATGATAAGTAGTCTTTATTTTATGTACATTATCATTCTTATGAGCACCAACTCTTTGTGAGGATACCACCTCTGTTTTACAAGCTGCAACTTGTTGGGAGCACCAACTCCCTGGTTTCACTAGCACCCACTAGAATGAAGCACCAACTCCCCGAGTGTTCCATCACCAACTGGATGGAAGCACCAACTTCTAGTCACACGGGCATCGACCTGTATAACATAGAAAAATGGTTCTCCCTTGCACCACCCTACCACCTTGGATTTTCTGGCTGTAACTAAATGGAAGCTAAAACTCCCTATGTTCAAGCACCCACTTGAAACTCCGAGGACAACAATCTTCCCTAGAACCACTCTACCACCCTGAGATGTAAATATTTGCTTGCTAAAATTTATTACAGTGATACAGTATTTATCAATGGCTTACCAATCTCATCACTATTCTCCTACACTTCTCTGCTCTGCCTGCATCAATGTCTTCCTTCTCGCATCTTCTTGCGCATTCTATTCTTCTGTGTTTTATGCTTTGTGCGCCATGTATGTTCTATTTGCTAGGTCTCCCCTATGCACTTTCGCACATAACCTTGGCTTCCTTCTAGCTACGTGAATAACTATCCAAATCGTTTTACAAAGAAACAACAACCTCTCTCTGTCACGACATTTTACTTTTATTCCTACTCTCATCATCCATTACACTCTGCATCTTCAACGCTCAAGTCAAGAATATAAAAAACAATCAAGAATCATGATTCCAACACTCAGGAACAATGATTCATTTAGTGCAACTGAATCATAACTGATCAAGAAACCACTAAGTGAAACAACAACCCTTCTATCAGATTATGTTTGATCAACGTCGTTGGATTATACACACAGAGGCCTTTTTTACTTTTCAATGCGTAGCCTCCAATGTGGAGCCTAGCAACACTAGCTCCTTTCCCTATCTTTCGCTGATGTGACCTTGGGTGATGTTATCATGTGGACACGCAATTTTGGGTGCGGCCAAAGGAAGTTTGAGGGGAACCTGCTTTTCGCCCCACAATTCACTACAGAGCTCCACATATGCCTTGGGCGATACCGTGTTTTTGATTGCAATCCACTCAAGAAAAATTAAGACCTGACCATGTTCTGACCCCACAATTGAGCACAACCATTGATCTCCAATCCCTTGGCGATGCCTCTCGATCAATGGTTGTTATATGCTTCGGGACTTCATCACTTTCTACCAAGACCAAATCGACGACCCTTGGAACCCTTCTTGATCAGCGATCGAGATTCACTTAGGGGCTTCGATGCTTTCACTCTCTACTTTCCTCCGAATTATTTCATACCTGGAGTTCACGATTTGTTGATGTGTGTCCTCCTACAGATCGACGGTCCTTAGCTCCTTCAAATCTTCGGGCTTCAGGGATTTCAAATCTCAAATTCACTTCCTTCACTATCTCTCAGAGTTTTTTTCCCTGAACTGCACATATTTCTGCCACATGAACTTTTGGAAATCGACAACCTAGATCTTCTTCAACCCTCGGGTCTTCGACATTTAGGACTTCGGGACTTTAGGCTAATCGTTGCTCCATTTTCCTCGGGAGTGATCACCTACTGAGTAAGTCATAAGTGGTGGAGACTACTTTCTTTTGGTTAATACTTCCACTTACACTATCCTTCCACTATAGTAGATCGAATGTCGAGAATGCTCCCGAAGTGATCTTTAGATCGAACATTTTGTGTCGACTTCGGTACTTTGACATTCATAACTTCGGGACTTTGGGCAAGTGCTGGTGGTAAAACTCCCGAAGTAAAACTCCTGGAGTGACGTAACTTACTTACATCACTTGATGAAGTGTCACAAGCCGAGTAGTTTCCACGTGTCACTTAGATTCATGATTTTCATGTACCTAAAATGTCGATTCAACTTGGCACTTGTCATTTTTTGATTGCGCCATGTGTCATTGCTAACGTGGTCTACCAACTTGGTCTGCCACATGTCCTTGTAGACGTGGTTCTCCCTGATCTAACGGTCATCTCATTTTCTCGAGATCCGATGGTCCTTATTCATTTCAGATTTCGGGCTTCAGGTAATTCGACTTTCAAGTTGCCAATTCTCCCGAAGTGAGATTTCTCGAACAATAACCTCCTCGCAAATTTTGACATGAACCAAATGTTTTTTGTCGATGATGTTATTATATAGATGGCTCGATCTATATTTGGTGCTTCTCTTCTAGCTTATCCTATCTTTCCACTTAGAATGATCCAATGATTGTCAGGTATTCAGTTGAAGGTCCTTTGGATCGGTGATCCAATGACCTTTGTATCTCTTCCTCCTGAGCTTTCTCACCTTCTGCTCTGCCTTCTGTTCTCACCATCGATGACAAGCACACTCTTTCTGTAAACATGCCAAAAATATCCCCCTTTGGCATTGATGGCAACCCTAAAAGGCCACACTATTCTGATTGGACCTCCAACTGTAGCATCCAGACAACACCTTTTCTCGCCCTTTGACATCAATGTCAAAGAAAACATGCTCCCCATGAGCAGTTGCAATACTTTTCAGAGGTATCAAATATTCAACCAACACATATTCCCCCTGACAGGATGGAAACTCTTAGGTGAGAGAAGGGATGACACCCAGCTTCTGACGAAGATATTCAAATGGTGTCATGGCTAGGGGTTTAGTAAATATGTCTGCAATTTGTTCTGTGGTTGGAATATAATGCACCTGAACAACTCTGTTTGTAACCTGTTCTTTGAGAAAATGACATTTTATAGGTATATGCTTAGTCTTTGAATGAAGAACAATATTCTTGGAGACACTAATGGCACTGGTGTTATCACAGTGAAGTGGAATTGGATCAGTATAAGTTACCTTCAAATCTGCAAGAGTTTGTATCATCCATAAAATCTGAGTACAACAAGTAGCAACAGCAATTAACTTTGCCTCTGTAGTTGATAATGAAATAGATCCCTGCTTCTTACTAAGCCATGGTACTAACGAATCACCTAAGAAGAATGCACCTCCACTGGTGCTCTTTCTCTCATCCAAACAATTTTCCCAATCAACATCTAAATATGCAGTTAATTGAAAATTATGATTTCTAGGATACCAAAGGCCATAAGTCATTGTACCCTTAAAATATTTGAATATCCTCTTGACAACTACTAAATGAATTTGTTTAGGAGCATACTGATAATGACCTACCATTCCAATATCTTGCATTATATCAGGACGGGATGATGTGATGTACAGAACATTGCCTATCATTGATCGATATGTTATTTGATCAACATCAGGTGAAATATCATATTTACTTAGCTTGCAACCAACCACCATAGGTGTACTAAAAGGTGTAGAATCTTCCATTTGAAACCTTTTCAACATTTCTCTTAGATATTTCTCCTGAGAAAGAAATATTCCTTCAGACCTCTAAGTAATTCGCAGACCAAGAAAAAATGATGGTTCCCCTATCATAGAGATTTCAAATTAAGATTGCATGGCATAACCAAACCATTGTACTAATGAAGCATTATTAATTCCAAAGGTGATGCCATCTACATAGACCAACACAAGGAGCAAATCAATATCCTCTGTTTTGATATATAGGATGCAGTCAATTGTTCCTCTCTTGAACCCTTTGTCTAGAAGATACTTATTGAGTCTGTAATAC
>JASDQU010304276.1:3109-13790 GCA_032191745.1 Picea mariana
CAGCTTAGGGATCAACGGTTACTCAGTCTTGTCGATTTCATTCAATGTAAATTGAATTATAATTTGAGCTTTCGGACTTGGCAGTCCTGCAGCCTCATGCTGCATCATCCTACTTGTTTTTTTTTTTTAACTCAATTTCCTCAGACCCTTAATCCATTTATAACAAGTAATAATTTGGATTTATGACATTTGATCGAGGACTCAATTACTCGCAAACATTCATACAGTTTCACCATTATTCAAGTACATAGCCTTGAAAAGAAACAACCACTTTATTCATCCAAAAAGCCTACACAGTCATAGATGTAAATACAAGATTTTAGCCATTCATTATAATTCAATTACACAAGGTGTAAGAAACACTTATTTGGTTTACAAGCTCGTAGCTAGCCAACTGATTGTGGGTGTCCACCTTTCCACCCAACCATAGGCTCTGCTTGCTTAGTCACTTCGGCATCAGGCCACCCTTGTGCCAAGTCATGATACCACTAGGGAGTTTTGCGCTCACTCGTGTGTTTTCTCTTGCAACAACAACTCTTTTCCTTAGGTGCTTCTACATACCTCTCCTCATAACCCCTCTCGAGTTCCCTTTTTTGGCCATATCTCTGACCTCCATATCTTTCTGTCTACCCTCGTGCATTATCTTCTTCTTCCCTCCCTCATGCATCCCCTACACATTACCCCCTGGGAAGGTTCTCGACCTGTCCCCTTCCTTCTATAAGAAGGCAACCCATGGGTCAATCTGGAGTTGTAGAATATGGTACCCTATTGTACCTATGGCTGACAATTTCAACTGTCCTAGCTATATTTCCCATACCTATATTCATGGAGGGTGGTTGGTTGCTCAACCACCAACCCTTCCTCATTAATTGATTTTCCTTGAAATAAGAATTAAAGGGAATATCTAAATATTCYCAAATTTCATACCTCAACAAAGAAGCTTGGGTTACCTAGTCAAGGCATAGTGAAACCCCTCTATAGGCTTCCTCGCTCTCTCCTATAGTGGTATTATGGCCAATACTTTAAGGTTTCACCCCACAGTCAGTTGTTGGCATTTATAATTAAACAATAATACATTTACATTGTTTTTATGTGATTGCATGGAAGCCATAAATCATGATTAATTACACATAATAATAGGTTTAGAAAGGGGGGTGTTACATCCCTAATGTCTTGGATTTTTTTTAGAGCCCCATTTGCATTGGTTTTCAGTTTCTTCAACCCTACTTTCGACATGTCTTTGTCTAAATCACTCCAACAATGATCACACTAACTTGTGTATGTGTTATCTAGTCCTTTTGTTGAGGATCAATTTAGGACACATTAGGCCCCTCTATGTCAATTTTCAAGTTTACTAACTTTACTTTCTTTGATGAGCCAGTGTTCTAATGACGATTCCAATGATTGTGTCTATACTAACCTGGTGATTCCCTTAGAATTAGCTTGTCCCTTTGAGCCTTTTTATAATTTTTTGGGTTCATCCACCCTACTTCTTTTGACCTATCCCCAACATACTACAAGGCCTATTTTATTCATTGGAGTCCTTATTTCAATTTTTTATTCCCTACAACTTTAATTTCTCTAGTGCTCAATTTGCTTCAATAACAAGACATTGTCTATCTACTAGTTTCCCTCTTGGTAAGTATCTACTGCCTAAAGTACACATAGAAAGTGTTTGATGGTTGGAATTCACAATAGGTCACTATTCGACATTGAGAGTACTCCCAAACATAACAAAATGCCTAAAGTTCTCAACAAACACTAAATTTCAATTAGATTTGATGTTTTGGTCTTATTCCTAGCTTGGATCAAAGTATTTCACTCATTTTGCATGGCATAGTAGGTTGTTATCATGAATGGGGACTTTTGTCTCCATACAACCCTTATATGTTCCATATCTATATGTATATAGAGATCGAGAATTATAATATAAGTAACAATACCCCACCTATATTGCTTACCTTCGGTCATTGTTTCCATTCTTGTATGGCTCATTCCCTCGAATTGACTTATGTGTTTTATCATATCCATACAATCTCTCAAATATCTCATAGAGGTGTCCTAACTATGTTACACTTAAACACATGCCATGTCCTCCTAATCTCTTACCCTTAATATCTTGTGACAATTACGTACATGTCCAACCTCATCTCTTTATGCCTGGCATGCCCCTCATAACTCATTTTTTAGTGAGTTCAAATTGTAACATGTCACAAAACATGACAAAAATTATATGATTCTAATCAAAATATTTTAAAAATCAATCACTCGCAAATAAATGTTTGTGAGTTCATCGGGAATTCCCCCAAAATGTTGGACACTAAGTGTCCAAACTCAGTTTGTATCTTACATGGTTCATTCTACAATGATAATAGCAATACATTACATTGATAAGCATTACCATTGTCTAGCCATCATCACAACAATACATAAAACAATAAAGAAATCATAACTTATCAAAAGTAATAAAAACAATAACCATAAAATAAACATGTCCACCATCATCATTATATTTAACATGTCCAAATAATTAATAATAAATAATCACACTATACAAACACATTGATTTACAATGGGAGACTTGAGAACCAAGAGAAAAATCTACTTTGAATAGGCCTTCATTGTCTAGTAACATATTACAATACATGTCCATTTAATAACTAGATCAAATGATATCTTTCCAATTCCTCACAAATCATCCCTCCTGGACTCATTTCGAGATCAAATCTAAAAAAATCTAACCCGCATCCTTAAATACGACTTAAACAAAACCATAACTCTTGGTCATTAAAGTTGGATTACAATAAATGTCCACCCTCTTTTGCCTTGGGACCATTAGGGTTKTATTTGTGATAGATGATCATTTACAACAAGATTAGTCAAAATTGATCAATAGTGTAATTGTCCATTGATTAGCAGGGCTCTAAATCCAGTCATCAATATTACATCCTAGGGTGATAGATGTATTAKTCTGCCTCTAGGTCCAACTGTGTGTGTGACAASAAAGGTGGTGTTATGGCTCTTATCCTCCCACTCAAGAGGTAGTGGCCTCAAAAGAGCCACCAATCTCTTTATTTATTTCCACTAGCTTATTCAGTGTTAGTCCTAGTCCCCCTTGGGGCTTGGGATATGGACCTTTAGGTTTAGGATTTTTCTTGGCATTTTGAGAATATTTTTTGATCACCTTGACCCACCCATAATATGTTAAGGCCCTATTTCCCAAAGATTGAAGGACAAAGGCATATTGAAGAGGGGGAATGCCAAATTTGACCGTAAGGGGACAATCATTGATTTCTTGACCAAGGCTTTGACACTCAAGATAGGTGTTTGAAAGGTCATCATATTTTACTAGATGACATAACACTTTACCACCAAATTAAATATAAACAAATTCATTTTAAGGATTTAAACACGTTATCCCTAAGGTATACCTTCTTCAATGACCCAAGATTAAAAAAAATTGCCACTTCATGACAAAGGAACTTGCTAATAGCTACAAAAATTCATTCTTGAAAATTCCAAAACCGTGTTGTAAGCCATATGAATTCAACCTAGACAAAACAAGGAAGTCAGACAGCTTGTTCAACTTAAAATCTTTCCTCCTGGAGAGACAAAAATAGAAGGGTGTTGGTGGGATCCTCCCTAGTGGTGTAATGGGGTTCGAAGGGCCCACTAGAGTTAATAATAGTGTAAGTATGGTGGCCATTTAATGTAAGGTGGATTGGGTTCGCTATGTTTGTTATTATTAATAAGGCCCATTAGGTAGTTAGTATTAAATAAATGTAATGTGTCTTCATTAAACAAGGTCCACTAGGTAATTAACATTAGGGTTTCTAGCTAGCTCTAAACAAGAATGGAGTCGTCCTTATGAATCATGGATTGGAGCTTCGCTCAATAGAAGGTTACCCTTGCAAAGATGTAAGTGAACATGAGTTGATCCTTCCATAAAAGGACCATTGTATATTGTTGCCCTATCTTACTGGTTTTGATATGAAACAAAGTGTTCAACATTTCTAATATGTTGTTTGTAATTCAATTTCAAGGGTTAAGGATCACAACAATTGGTACCAAAACTCTTTCTTGGGCAAAAAAGAAAGATTCTTTTGGAAATTTTTTCAATGGAAAAAACATGGTCGTGCTATTCAAATCCATATATAAATCCTTTTGTGCATGAACTAAAGAAACCAATTGCAAATCCGAGTTTCACTTGAAACATACCAATTTCAAAAAATAAATCGCTTGAATGGAAGGTCGAATGAAGGAGATACTGTAGTTTGAAAATCTACTACTGAAGGGCGTTGCACGCCACTGAAAAAGGTGATTTTAATGTAGAATTTCATCAAGATCAATGATGATCATTGTGAGAAGGTTTGCTTGAAAGGGCCGACGATATTAAACCCCCAAACCCTGACCAGAAACGACAATGCACGCCAAACACTCTGTTTTTTAACTCACCGATGAACTTCGAAACAGTCGTTCACGCCATCATTTGACATAAAGGATTAATTTTCAATCGTGGCATGTAGGTGGTGTATTCAAGCCTAAAGATTGATGAAAATCTTACTATACTTGTTTAATTGCTAGATTTGACTGGTAGGGAGTTAGGATATATGAGTGTAAAAGTTTCTTTTAGGCATTCTTGTTGTTGATTGTTTGAAAATAACTTTTTTTTTCCAAGAAAAAATTAACTCAAATTTATATTAAGTATAAATTTTTTTACATCAAAACAGTGACAAGAAAACAGTCCGCCAAAACAGTCCAAAATAAATGGAGACGGGAGGAAACACCAGGGAATTGAAATACTAGAAATAGGCAGAAGGGAATGGGCACAGTGCCGGCTGAAACTACAAGAAGGATGCTGCAGTGGAAATCAGACAAGAAAAAATGCTCATTCCGGGCTGAAAATGCGAGCTGAGGCTGCAATCGGTGCCATTTACCCTTCACCATCCCTTGGCAATTCAAAGATATTGATGCAAGAGGGCTGACTCTCCAAACCATTGTCCGAGTGGTATACCGATAGTCTTCCTTCGATTTCTATTAGAGCTCTTTTAGAGAGGGCGTCAGCTTCTTTATTGTGCACTCTATAAATGTGGTGGATGCTGAGATCTTTGAAATTTTTTGCCAATTCCAAAGTTTTTTGTTTCCAGCATTCGATATTTACAGTGTTGAGATTGCACTTGTGGTTTATCCAGTCAATGATGACCCGCGAATCACCAAGGATTTGGAGTTGATTAATTGACCAGAAGGTTGCCAGAGTGAGGGTTGCCCATAAACCCATCAGCTCTACTTTTGTATTTGATCCCGCTCCGCAGTTGATGAACCACTTGGTAACTCTCGAAGGATGAGATCTAAAAATGCCTCCGGCCCCACAGCAAAGACCATTGGAGTGAGCAGCTCCATCAAAACAAGCTAAGGTGAAACCCTTCTCCTGAGTAAACTCACAGACTTGTAATGGCAGGGTCTTAACAGTAGAAGGCTGCCAGAAGAAAGACGACAAGATTCTATGTGTTACTGAGAGAGTGGAGGGAGCGCGGTCTTCAAAAATTGCCTTATTTCTTTCAATCGAGAGCTGCCAGCATGCATGAGCAGCCAAGCTGACAGGGGTTGTCTTCTCCTTTGACCACATCAAAAAACAATCTAGGACAGAGGCAGCTTCCCATTGAATGCTGAGAGAAAAATGGGTGATTAGGCGCTACCAGACAACCCTCGAAAAAAGGCAGTGGATGAGGATATGGTGAATATCTTTTGCAGATTGATTGCATAATTTGCAAATTCCTGGGCCTTCCCAGCCTCTCTTTCGCAGCAAATGCCAGGTAAGTGTCTTCCCTTTAGCAAAGAGCCAAATAAAAATTTTAATCTTGAGAGGAATTGGCCATTTCCACAACTGTTGGAACCACCACAGGTCAGTATGGTAATTTAGTTGTTGTAGTAGGGCTGTGTAGATATTCTTTACTATAGTGGCTCCCGTAGCATCTCCCCCCGCCCAAATGATTGTATCAGAAGTATTGGATAGAGATATTCCTACGCTCCTTAGTGCTTGAGTGAAGGCATCCCAGTCTGAAGCATCGTCTCCTCCAAGATTAAGCTGACTGTTGTTGTACCCATTATCCAACAGAGGGGTGACAGTGGACGCCACACGCGCTTGAGCTAAACACACTATATTGTAGGAATCTAGATGTGATCTAAGAGAGGAAGGGAGAAGCGAACGGTTCTCCAAACCAAGTATCTTGTCTCTTCCAAGAGAGATGTCAGAACCCGTGCCGGGCCTCCATCTAAGCCAGTGCAAGATAACTTTTGAAGATAAGACTAGACCCTTCCAAAATGGAGACGCCCTCTGCTGATAATACGAAGGTTTTCTGATCCAATCTAAAAGAGTCAGAGTTCCCAGGTATTTATCTATAATGACACGGTGCCAGAGGTTGTCATGAGTTAGCGCCCGCTAGAAAGAGTTCGCTAGGAGAGCTGTGTTGAAAATGGCTAAGTTTTTTAGTCCCCAGCCCCCTGCTTGAATGGGTTTTGAAATGGTTTCCCAGCTGCACAGGTGGAAACGTTGAGAATCATTCTGTCCATTCCAAAGAAAATTGAAGGACAACCTTCGTAGAAGATTCAGAATCGAAGAGGGAATTTTCTCCAAAGACATCCAGAAGATAGATAAACTTTGTAGCACTGAGTTGACAAGGATAAAACAGCCTCCTATGGACAACCACTTGTTGCACCAAAAGCTTATTTTCCTTTCAAACTTTGCCACCAACCTGCGCTAGTCTTATGAATTTTTTGCTCCTGGCTTTAAAACATATCCCAGGTACTTGAATCCTTGACTTAAATCAATGAAAGAGAAGGGTAGAGACGCTTTTAAGAAGCAGAGCTCTGTTTCTGTTAACCCCCAAAAATGTGCTGTAGATTTTGCATAATTGATGCAAAGGCCCGAAGCAATGCAGAAAATCTAAAGTAGCTCCAGGATCACTACCCATTCCGAAGGAGTGGCCTTTGACATCAAGAGAACATCGTCAACAAACATTAGATGTACCAAATTTATAAATTTTGAAACCTTAATACCTGAGATTTGATGATCGGAGACGTTTTTTGTTAGCAGCAAGCTGAGGCCTTCCATAATCATGATGAAAAGATATGGTGAGAGAGGGCAACCCTGACGGAGTCCCCTCTTGCTTTTGAAAAACTTGGTCGCCTCTCCATTAATTAAAACGGCAAAATTTGCGCTAGTAACACAGGACATAATCCAATCAGTAATCTTTATACCAAAACCAACTGAAAGTAAAATCAACCTTAAGAAGCCCCATTTGATGCTGTCAAAGGATTTTTTGAGGTCGAGCTTCAGAACCAGGGCCTTTGTGTTTTTCCTTTTAATGCTGTGAAGACCTTCATGCGCCGCTCCTATAGCATCCTGGATTCTTCTGCCTTTGAGAAATCCCATCTGTTCGGCAGAAAGACATCTTTCTAAAATTGGCTTGATTATGTTCGAGAGGACTTTTGATATAATTTTGTAGATAATATTGCATAGGGAGATAGGACAGTAGACATTGAAGGAATCAGAGTTATTTTCGTTGGGGATCAATGCTAGAAACGCAGAATTTATGCTACCAATGATTTTGCCATTTAATCGCGAATTCTCCACCATTTGCAGAAGGTCTTCTCCTACGAGGTCAAAAAAATGGATGAAGAACTCAGACGTCCATCCATTAGGCCCAGGGCTTCTCTCTTTTTTGAAGTGGTTCAGGATATCTTTCAGCTCCAACAGTGTGGTTGGTTTGTAGAGATCATCTACTTCCTCCTCGGTAACCATCGTTGGGTAAAGGTTTGCAATGAAGGAGCTTTCAGATAAGTTTGGGCTGTTACAGGCCTTGAAGAAATGAGTGTAATGAGAAACTGCCTCCTCTTTTATAGCTTGAAGAAATGAGTGTTTGAAAATAACTTGCGCAGAGGAAAACACATCCATTCCAAGTGTTGTGTGTTAGCACTATGTTTTTGCCCATTCAAGGTGTTATGTATCTCGAAACTGGTAAGCTTATTTTTAAATTCTTGCATTATATCAAGTATGTGTTTTAATTGAATAATTTTCATGTTTCCCATGAAAATACAAATGAACTATGAATTAACTGTTGTTGTTTTTTGACAGAAAATGCCTCTGTGAAGACCTCCTACTCGACAATCTATGAAAAAAGCCTAAGGGCACTTTGTCAGGAAAAGCATCAAACCCAACCCCCGCTGAAGGAATGAAGCAAATTCCCAAGGTGGAGCCTATAATTTGAGTTTCATAGAAGAAAGTGTTAAGTCAACTGCCACTATACAAAGACACAGAGCCAAGCACCGGGTCCAAAGTAATGTTACCTTCTTGGAATGACTTATTCATTAAAACTAAACACTTGGAATTCCCAAATTTTATACCCCACAACAATCCATAAATTAGAGCCATGGATGACTAGGTTTTCCCAAACATAGACCACTCCCTATTGCACATGGTGGTTGCTAGGTCTCCTGTTTTTCCCTGTGTAGAGGCTTTATAGTGGATTATCAGCCACATGGATGTTTTCAAATGCTTGATTAGTAATGAACAAGGACAGTGTGTCAGGGTTTTCTTACCAGCGGAGGTGAATAAGTATTACAAACTCTGGAAACCAGAATTCATATTAAACACAGAATTTATGGTAGAATTTTATGTTGATCATGATACCAATAAACTGGTGGCATATTGGTGAAAGGAGGATAGAAAATTCATTAACCATACTCCAGGGTCGTATGGAACGACAAACTTAAGAGAACCCTACATGTACTTAATGGCCTTACTTTGTAGATTGTACGGGGAAAAAAACATTGTTCTAGGTTCTTGGAAGCCTGGATGCCCTTGGCTTACACAGTGGCTATGCCAGAAGACATCTTTAATTGGGGATCCATTATATCTAAGCAACTGAGTACTAGAATAGAAAAAGCTTAGAATTTTGAGCCAGGGGATGTGCCTTCTTTCTACATGGACTCTTATTATTAGATGTAGTTTGTGCAAGGAACATTTTCTCAGAAATGGGTCTAAGATGGCATGTATATGA
This sequence comes from Picea mariana, assembly GCA_032191745.1. Taxonomy (NCBI): domain Eukaryota; kingdom Viridiplantae; phylum Streptophyta; class Pinopsida; order Pinales; family Pinaceae; genus Picea; species Picea mariana. The sequence continues at coordinate 12,169 of JASDQU010304276.1, forward strand.
ACACATTGTGCGCATAAGCTTTAGCATTTTGTGGGAAAACATGTATAAAAAATCTTATTCCATGATCTGTGACTTGTTCTTGGCCAAGCTTTACTTCATTATATTCCAACAAGAGTGTCCAAAGCTCTCAAAACAAGCCAAAAAGATCATCTCTTTGATTGACCATTGGTATTTGGAGGAAAAGTGCACCTATTACATAATTTTTGGATCCATAGGAGTCCCACACCTACTGCTAGCTTATGTACCAGATCGACTAGCCTTAGGGGAAATTTGTTACCACACCATCCTACAGGGGTTCAATGCATATCTTCTCGAAGATATAAAGAGAGATTTTATCCCTTACATATTTCAGTTAGGATATTACTTTGTCAAGGAAACTACTCAAGCAAGACAAGAAGGACAGAGTGACCTGAAATATAGGCTTATAACTGGTAGATACCACAAGCACAACCCAAAGAAATTGGTGGCAAAACATGTTGATCAAGTAGTAGTGTATTGGCCCGATGCCCATGACAAGTTTGAAGATGACGTCTTTATAGAAAATTCCCAAAGTTGGGATGAGGTCCTCCAAAGAAAATCTTAGCCTGACTTGACTGCATTTAAAGCTATGTCCATGATCCAGGTTCAACCCCTCTTAACAATTTTTAGTTCAACACATTCTTTTGTACTTCTTTGTAATTGTGGGTTCTAAAATTATGGGGTTGTCTGAAGCCCTACACATCTTCCAGGTGGATACTGGTGGCTTGCCACCTAATCCAACTGGCTTATTTTGTATGCTTTCATGTCAACACATCTTTATGTACTTCCAGGGTCGTTTTGGGCCCCCAAACTGTGTTTTTTGGGCTCGTCACAGTCAAACTATAGACTTAGTCAAAGTTTGACAGTGTAATGCTTAGTTCTCGAAAATACCTTTCCAACGGGCTATCACGCACCTAAAATGGAGGTCGTATGCAAAATTTACGACCCCGGGAAGTTGAGGTACCGACTTACCCATAGGGGCCCACATAAATTTTGGCATTTCATCTCCTAGGTTAGGTTTTTGGATGTCTAGGGTTTTGACATTCATGAGTAATGTTAAAAAGGCCTCTGGAACCTCATTGTAATCATTCTGCTCAGACGGATGTGCGTAACAACCACATCTCTTCTCAGAGATAACTACCACCATTCGAGCAAGTTGTTTCAATTCTGCAGTTTTACAGTTTCAGCCTATTTAATTTATTCAATAGAAGATATTGTTCACTAGATATCTATGTTGTTCTCCATATCTCTGTGTTTATTGTATTCAGTCTGTTAATCAGTTCATTCCACTCCTAAATCCGGATCAGTCCATGGATGAATAGGTAGAACTCATCAACCAAATCGTCGAGGCAGCTATATGGAAACATGCAGTCAAGAGGGAAAGAGAGATTGAGGAAGCTAGGAGAGATGAAGAAGAAAGACTCAAGGAAGAAGCCAAAAGAGCATCTCACGAGGCTAAATAAAACAAGGTGGCAGAGGAGCTAGAAAAACAAAGGAAAGAAAAATAAGTGTTAAAGAAGAAATAAGTTGAGTAGACCCCTCAAGGGGAAGTAACACAAGGGGGAATCAACACACAACCAGAGTTGGAAACAGAGCAAGTGCAA
>JASDQU010304278.1:643-12646 GCA_032191745.1 Picea mariana
ATTGTGCAGAGGAGGCAAGCTGTCTGGACACAAAAATTGGCACATGTATTTGTTGATTTGTGTATGACAGTGTGACACGATTGTATTTTACTGAGAGCTCTTGGATTAGAATTTTGAATGAGATTATTTCATGATTCATGATATACATAATATATGATAGTGGTGTTTTTAGCTTTACGCTTTCCTGGAAAATCTTCTGTGTTATGTGTTCTTGATATTTCACTTTGTGATTATGGTTGTGATCGTGGTTTAATTTTCCACAAGAATAATAGTAGAAGGGATTATGTATTTAACAGTGGCATAATTGTTAGATCAGGAGAATCGTAGGAAATACTTAATTTGTATTGAAATTTCTACAAACATCACCCTATGGCTCTCTAGCTGGTCCAACACCAACGTCATCTCGTCGACACCTCTATTCGGCCCTTGGCTCTGCAGGCTCCTGACGAGATGGCTCCCCGACAAGCTTTGCCCCTCGTCCTCAGGGTTCCACACCCACAAAACCACACCAAATATAGTATCAACATCCATATACATATATGATAAATGTTATCTCTCAAAATCACAAAACATAAACAAATACAACACATAACTCTTTAGTCCTAGTCCTCCCCAGGAGGTAGTACCATGTCTAGATCCTACCGGTAGTCCATACCCGCATATGGATAGTGCAAGATAACCTATGTCATCTGTCACCACACTCATGCAACCATGGTCATGAAGTAGTGGCCACCCTCACCTCCTCCGTGCTAGGCCAACACATGGGCCCACCGCATCAGTCGTAGCTCTCGTTTCCCCGCTGGCTCCAGTAGAATACGCGGGTGTAGTAGAGGCACCCTCTCCAAAAACCAGGCCACTAGCATAGACCCAAATGCAAATTCACCAGAATTGGTTCGCCGACACCAGTTCATCTAGGACAAAATCTTGGTGTGCATTAGCACACCCCATGCAAAAAAGTCCCCATCCAAAACCTACTCCACCACCCTCATCTGATCACTAGTGATCCGTTGAGTGCCCAAGGATCTATAGATCCTCACCACCATCACTGCAATGCACTCCTTCAAGAGGTCATAGATGGCCTCGATACGAACAATCGAGCCCAACATAGGGTTCAACCCAGTACAATGTCGCACTGCCATGGTCTTCATCCGATCCTCCCTGGGAAGATGGGGATCAATGGCTAGGGCCATCCCATGGAATGGGAGCCCCGTCAGAAAGTATACATCCTCTGTAGTAGAGAATGTCAACTTCTTTCCCCTCACAATGAAGCATTGCATATTAGTGCTCCACATCCTAACCAGAAACTATAGTAGGTACTCCTGCAATTGTATCAAAGGGTAGTCAAAGAACTTGATCAACCCACAAGCTTCCAAGTGTCTCTATATGCCCAGTTGCACCCTTGCGAACTCTCGTAATTGGTCCCAGTCACGCTCTCGCTAGTGGAACGACATCATGCTCTATACTATGTTGATCACTTGCATCCACACAGAAACATCTAATCAGCCTTATCATCCATCAAAAAGAATAAAATATCAAAAAATCACAACCCCTTAGCCTACCCACAGTGCGAAGATTTCCCCCAGATAGTGGTGCACATGTGTGCATCTATTCTTCATACAGTTGCACACTAATGTGCAGTTGTCAGTCAGACAAGCACACATCTCATGCGCACCTGTCTGTCCCACCCTCGTGCCCACATGCACAGTTGTGTCAAGCACACCTGCACATTATGTGCAGGAAACATGGTTATACCCACACACATATGCATGGGCATTCCCTCTTTTCTTGTGCACTTGTGGGCCCCTACCATTAAAACCCCTTGTACGACCCTCCATATAACCCCTACCTACAAACTATCAAAATCAAAAGGTTCAGGATGATAGGACCACTAACATGTCTCTCGTTGCTCTCGGATCGGTAACCTCATGCTCCTACAATCTCAAAATCTCTTCACAACTATCTCGTCAGCTCAGCAATAGTGACAAGTACAAATGAGGTGGTATTGTGGGCCCACCATCCATATGTAGCCCCTTTTTCCCAATTTCCACACTTTGTTACAAGAGCCCAGAGCCTCCATTTTCCAATCCATTCTTAGCCACAGGATCATGATCCCCCCATCTACACATTCACATTCCCTGGGTTATCATCTACACTTGGCCCCAGAGGAGCATTTTTCTCACGTCACGTTCAGGTATGCATGCTCACTTTCAATTTTATCAAATAGTTGTTATATGTTCTTTATTATCATATATTGTTCACGTTGGGTATTCGGTTTTCATGTGTGCAGGTACTTGTTCCACAAGCTTACAACCCCTTCAGGTATATGTTCGACACTGGCATGTAATTATTCCCTCTATACATCAATTTCATATCTGAGTCACACCCTTTGACATTTAACTTTAGGGTCCCTACATCTAGCTCTGTATTATCTTCACCTCTGTCGCATTTGGGTACTGTCAACATGTTAAAGTTTAAGCTATTATTAGGTTTCTTTTCAATTTACTAGATAACCATAGCATAGATAGGATCATTGAGAGAAACAAAATCACAAGATACACAACTTTTGTCCTAGGAAACCCTCATGGGGAAGAAAACCCAGCAAAAACTTCCTTAATATAGATAGCCAATGCAATGCCAAGACAATAAACCAAACACTAGAGAATATCCTCTCCCAAGCAATGCACCTCTCTCTCTTCCTTCTTCTTGCAACTGATAACTACAACTTCCTTCAATACTTGTGCACTAGATGAGTGAGCTGAGTGTCCAAATGAGGCGTTGGATTCCTTTATTTATATAAATTGGCAAGCTCTGAAAAGGTGTCTCTTCGCTGGGTAGGGCTGACTTGTCTTTCTGGGTGGTTAGAACCACTTTAATTTTCCTGGGGGGACTTCTTAATTTTCATATTACAATTAGGGTTTGACCAATCCACAAAAGGGGATTTGGTCAATTACAATGCATGACATGATCAATCCACAAAAGGGGATTGATCTAATGAATAATAAATGAATAATAAATAGAATACTCTTTGCAGTTACAATATTTCAACACTCCCCCTTAACAATAAGGGTATTCTACAACATCATCAGGAGAGAGAGAGAGAGGGAAACAACATCAACAACGTCTAGAACACTGACTGGAATATCTATAAATCAACGAAATTTCTTCTCATCATAAATATCATCATTCACAGTAGGGAGCTCGAATGGAATCATCATCTGCATCAACATGGATTAGTATAACACTGATACATCATCATCAATAACAACAACATCACAACACAAAGGTTGAGCATCATCAACATCAGCACTAAGATGGAAATCTTCAGCACGAGGCTGGAAACAAAACAACATCAACATGGAGTTGGAAATATTCATCACTAGGATGGCATCACAACAACATCAGCATGAAGTTGGAAATCTTCAGCACTAGGTTGGCATCACAACATGACGTTGGCAACACAACAACATCAACACAAAGCTAGAAATATTCAGCACTAGGCTGGCATCACAACACTAGGTTGGAAATGCAACAGTACTCCCCCTTTCGAGGGAGGTCCTTACGGACTACACCAAGCTTATCTCGAAAGTGATCAAACTTTACACGACATAGAGGCTTGGTCAACAAATCAACAACCTATTCATCCATGATAACATATTGGAGCTTTGTGTCTCCCCTCTACACCATATCACAGATGTAATGATATCGGATCTCTATGTGTTTTGACTTCTCATGGAACATTGGGTTCTTTGTCATATTTATACAACTCTGGTTATCACATAGGATCATGGTTGCTTCCATCTCTAGATCAAACATACCTATCAACAACTTCCTAAGCCATATGGATTCACAACTGGTGGAACATGAAGCAATGTATTTTTCTTTTGTCGTGCTGAGAGCAATGCTTGATTTCTTCCTACTATGCCATGAGATCATGGTTGACCCCAGACTAAAACAACATCCTAAAGTTCTCTTTCTGTCAGAGACACTTCCATCCCAATTTGAATCAGTATAGCCACTCAGTCTGAAGTCATGATCTCCATTATAACTAACACCACAATCTAATATACCCATAAGGTACCTCATCACATGTTTTGCAACAACTAGGTGAACATGTTTGGGCTCTACTAGAAACTGACTCAAGGTGTTCATAGAAAAACATATATCTGGCTTGGTGTTCATCAGATACATCAACGATCCAATGATTTGTCTTTACAGCGTAGCATCAATCAATTCTGATGAAGTCTCAACCAGGAGCTTCAACTTTGATTCCATGGGTGTATTCATGGACTTGCACTCCAACATATCAAATCTCTTCATTATTTCAACTGCATAATTCCCTTGGTTAAGGAAGATCTTCTCTAGGCTCTGTCAGACCTCAAGACCTAAGAAATACTTCATTAGTCCAAGGTCTTTCATCTCAAATTCTGCAACAAGCTTCTTCTTACAATCAGTGATGAGATTTTCTTCTCCAGTTAAGAATAATTCATCCACATACAACAACAACATAACAGACTCATCATTCATAACCCTGAAGTAAAGTTCAGAATCAACTTTAATCTTGGTAAAGCCCAAGCTTGTCAGGAAACTATCAATCCTTCCATACAAAGCTCTAGGAGCTTGGTTTAATCCATACAAAGCCTTCTTCAACTTACAGACATGAGTCTTCCTGTCTTCAACTTCAAACCCTTGAGTTTGTTTTATATACACTTCTTCTTCAATGACACCATTCAAGAAAGTTGTTTTCACGTCCATCTGGTGTAACTTCCACTTCATCTTAGCTGCAAGGGATATGATGGTTATGATTGAAGTGTATCTAGCTATAAGAGCAAATGTCTCTTCATAATAAATTTCTTCCTTTTGAGAAAATCCATGAGAAACAAACCCTTCTTTATATTTCTCAATACTTTCATCAGCAGCATGCTTTATTTTGAAAATCCATTTGGAAGATACCACATCCTTACTCTTCATTATGGGAACTATTTCCCATACATCATTCTTTATGATGGATTGGTATTCTTCTATCATGGCATCTTCCCATTCTTTCTTCTGAATAGCTTCTTCAAAGCAAGTGGGCTCCTTCTCTAGGATATCACACATCAAAGCCATGTAGCTGGAGAATGGCTTGGGTTTCTTCACTTGTCTCATGGTTCCTTTGGGGGCACCATACTTCTCTCCATATTGAATAAGTTCCCTTGCCCAGGATAGATTTCTCTTGTGGGAGATCGTCATCTGGGGAGGTTCTTGAGATTCTATTATGTCATGATCTTCTAGAATCTCCTCATCAAGGGAAGTTATGACTTCCCTCAATAGTTCTACAACTCTAGGAGCTACAGGTTCTTCTTCATATACTTCTTCAAGATGACATCTTCTTGATTTCTTGAGTTTCATGTATTCATCAAAGGTTAAATCCTTGCTAATATCAATATGATGGTAACCTGGTATATAAACTCTAAAGGCCTTGGAGACCTCATAGTATCCAACAAATATTCCCTTCTTTCTTGAAGGGTCCAGCTTGGTTCTCTTCTCTTTTGGAATGTGTACAAATACTGGGTAGAAAAATATTTTGAGATGGCTTACTTATGGATTCTATCTAAAGAACATTTCTTTAGGGGTCTTGAACCGAAGTGCACTATGGGACAATCTGTTTTGTACATATACTGTTGTTTTTACTGCTTCTGCCCATAAGTGCATTGGAAGATCTTGATCATGGATCATGGTCTTCACTACTTACATTATAGTTCTATTCTTTCTTTGTTCTACACCATTTTGTTGAGGATTGTAGGGAGTGGTGAGATCCCTCTTGATCCTGACATCTTTGCAAAATTTTGAAAAATCTTTTGAGGTGTATTCTCCTCCATTATCCGACCTGATTATCTTGATCTTTCTTTCAGAAAGATTCTCTATCAAGGCTTTGAATTCCTTGAATTTACTTAACAGTTCATCTTTTGATTTCAAAAAGTAAACTCAGGTTTCACGAGAATAGTCATCAATAAAGGATACATAGTATACATACCCACTAATGGAGGTTGATGGAATTGGGCCACACACATCTGAGTGAATGAGCTCTAGGAATCCTTCTTCTTTATTGTCTCTCTTTGGGAAAGGGTTCTTGATGTCCTTTCCTTGTGCACATCCATTGCACACACCTTCATGGTCAACCTTGAATTATGGTAGACCTGTGTCTGCCTTGCTTATATATGGTAATGCCTTGTATTTGATGTCGGCTAATCTTCTATTCCAAAGTTCACATGGATTCTCAATGGAGTGGGTCATGGCTACTTCTGAGTGACCCTTTAGATTATACAAGCCACCTTCTTCTTTTCCAATAACAATTGATTCTTCCATGGTTTTTCCTTTGGACCACATAAGAACTTCTACATCTATGAAGGCAACTCTGAAGCCTTTCTTCTATAAAGCTGAGATAGAAAGTAAGTTCTTTGTCAAACCTGGTACATATAGTACATCCTTCATCTTCATTGGGGTCCCTGAATCAAGTTTGTAATTTGATTCTCCTACTCCTTTGATAGGGTATTTATAATCATCTCCAAGTGTAACTTTATGGGGAAACTTCTTTTCTGAAAGGCAAGAGAGAATTTATTTTTGACCTGTCATGTTCTTGGAAGCACCACTGTCTATGAGCCAAGCTTCCTCACCAGGTGATATTGATCCTAAGAGGGTAGAGATTAAGACATAGTCTTCAATATGTTCTTTTATCAACTTTCAGGGTGGCTCTTCATCTTCAATTATATGGGCATGGTACCTCTTGTTTATATTATTGTATTCTTCTCATCTAGCTGGACAATGCTTAATGTCCCATCTTGTCACAATGGTAACATTGGTAGGATGAAAAATATTTTTCTCTTCTTTTCCCTTTCTGAAACTTCTGAAATCTCCATGGATGAGATTCTTTATGTATGAATTTGTTTGGGGGGTGAGACTCCTTATTTTCTAGAATTAAGACTTATTTCTTCCTCCTTTAGTATGAGTAGTCAGGGCTTGATCTTCATCTCTTGATAGCAATGCTTCTCGGTTAGATACTCTTGCTTCTTCTTGAACACATTCTTCCCAAAGATTGTCAAATTGTAGTTTATCCTTTCTGGCACAAATAGTTTTGATGAATGCATCCCAAAGTCTTGTGAGACCATTAAGGGTCGTCATTATAAGTTCTTCTTCATCTATAGTATCTTCAATTGCTTCTATCTTTTCTTTGAATTGTGATATTCTGGAGAAATATTCCTGAATTGTTTTTCCTTTTTGCATCCTTGTATTCTTGAGTTGAGTTCTTAGATTCAGCTTCTGATTGATGTTCCTTCCTTCATATAATCTGGTTAGGGCATCAAACATTTATTTTGGAGTCTTCTTTGAATCCAATTGAGGAATCAAGTAATATTTAATAGAATCTGTAATGATTCTTTTGGCCCTAACTGTGCCATTTTGGTGTTTTTCTTTAGCTACAGCATCAACAGGTTCTGGTACATTCTCTTTAATGAATATTTCTAGGTCATTCTCCTCAAGAATGAGTGCAATCCTATACTTCCAGGCACGAAAGTTTTCCACACCTTCTAGCTTGTCAACAAGCTTAGTGCTTTCTAAACATCTTTTACCTTGAGCTACAAAATGACCAAAAAATGAAAATGCTCAGAATTTAATTTTGAACTTACTAGGAGGTGTGCTTTGCTGAGGGGAGTATCCTGGTGTAGTTAGATTTCAGAAAATCCAAATTTTACCCCCTCAAACTTGACCAGCGGATTTCTGGACTGGTACTTCTACTTTTCTTGTACTTCTTCTTTTCTGGTACTTCTAGTTTCCTGCTACTTCTGGTATCGGTGAAAAATAGGGTTTCCCTTTTTGGGAGTTATATCCACTGAAAAGGTGCGTTGAGGGTGCTAATGAGTTCCCTAGGCTAGGGCACACTTTTCTAGATGATCTCTGGGATGAAATTCCTCATCAATAAAAATCCCTAATTTTCTTGTACGACAACAATGACGTTTGTTTCTTTATTTGGTGAAAGATGATCTCTTCGGCTTAGCTCTGAAACCATGTTAAAGTTTCAACTATTATTAGGTTTCTTTTCAATTTACCAGATAACCATAGCATAGATAGGATCACTGAGAGAAAAACAATCACAAGATGCACAACATTTATCCTGGGAACCCCTCATGGGGAAGAAAACCCAACAAAAATTTCCTTAATATAGATAGCCAATACAATGCCAAGACAATAAACCAAACACTAGAGAATATCCTCTCCCAAGCATTGTGCCTCTCTCTCTTTCTTCTTCTGACAACTGGTAACTGCAACTTCATTCAAAACTTGTGCACTAGATGAGTGAGCTGAGTGAGTGTCCAAATGAGGCATTGGCTTCTTTTATTTATACAAACTGGCAAGCTCTAAAAAGGTGTCTCTTCGTTGGGCAGGGTCGACTTGCCTTTTTGGGTGGTTAGAACCACTTTAATTTGCCTGGGGGGCGACTTTTTAATTTTGATATTACAATTAGGGTTTGACCAATCCACAAAAGGGGATTTGGTCAATTACAATGCTCGACGTGATAAATCCACAAAAGGGGATTGATCTAATGAATAATAAATGAATAATAAATAGAATACTCTTTGCAGTTACAATATTTCAACAAAACCGGTAGCACTCTTCCCCACATGAGTCATCCCATTCATAGTTCCCCTTGACAATTTGACACTCATGTTGATTTCACCCCTTAGGGATGGGAGTTCCGATAGTATTTTTCATTTCCAAGAATGAACCCCATACTTCTTTTCATCATATTGCTAACCTTCCCAATGGACTCTCGAGTCATATCAAATTGGTTCTAATGACTGCATCTTTGTAGTTTCATTAACCCTCCATCTCATCCACCATCAGTTTTCCCATCTTCAGATTGTCCTCCATCCATTTACCTAATACAAAAACCCACCCATGGGGCACCCACCCTCCACCAGTTCTATTTCACAAACTTGCACCCTAAACAGGCCAAGCCATATTTCACTGAGGCACTCATTTCCATATCGGTATACTAACCCAAATTATTCTTTATTTCTTTGGTAATTGTATAAAGCCTTTGTTTCCATCATATACATAGATTTTTCATCATCACCCTTGATGGCCTTGTTTTACCCAGCAAAGCAACCCATGTCGCCCTTGGTTGGGGCATCCACCCTTTTCTCATATCGACATCTTTAACAAACCCCAAGTATCCTAAGTCCATGTACCCACAATCTCTGAGTTTTCCCACTTTGTTAGCCTCTGGCATAGTTTAACCCCATATCTAGTTGTCCCCCTCACACAAGATCTAGTTTTACGGTTGTTGCCACATCCTTCAAAACCCCCAACCAAGGGAAGTCTTGAGTCCCATAGCATCTTGACTTCATTCATGTTACTCGTCAGTACCTGATCTCATCTATTACTCAGTGGATTTCCAGAAGCCCTTAACTTCTGGGCGTCGTGTCTCCCTTTATGTTGATATCAACACAGTTTCCAGAAGAGCGACAATATCTTGACTCCCATTACCTTTTCAATGAGGAGTCTCAGATGACATAGAGAGAATCATGATTGCTTTTTTATTTCGTTGACCCCCATAACATTCGACCTCTACAAACTCTCATGTTACAATGGATTTTACTATGCGACCATTGCATTTGTTTCATACCATCCGAAGACCTCTAAAGTTGATAGGCCATCAATGCCTACGAGTTACAGTCGTCCTTGACTCCCTTTAGAGTCCTTTCACCATTCAGAACTATCATCTACCATTATCAATTGCCCTCAAGGGCGCTGCAGTTATCTACATCAACATCCATCATCAGTTACAGTCCCACATTTTGGTTTCATGACATGAGCATGGGGCATGCCTACCTCGTTTATACACAGTTTTTTATTTTTCTCCTAGAGAAAGGTTTAGTTCCCACAGTCTTCCCTCTTCCTCCAATGGATTTCTCTTGTAATTTCTCTCTTCACTCTTCCTTACAATGGCACTCTCACCAAAACAAACATTGATGTATTTCGGCTATACAAATGCTCCTAACCTCACACATCAGGGGGCATCTATTATCACTAAAAAATCGTCTGCAACATTGCACACAATGGTCGAAAAAAGACATCAATTCCAAACAACAATTAGTCCGCCTACAACACCAAAATCCATCCAAAAGGAAAAAATATATATACTTGGTTTAAAAATCAAAGTGCGCAAATTCACCAAAGGAGGCACGTGCACAGTGCACAGAATGTGCGGACTAACACAACCCTCACCGCGCACTGTGCGCAAGATGCGCGATTGTCTATGAGAAAAGCCACACACTTCCATGAACGATGCATTTATGAATATTTTCGACCCCTCAACCACTTCTAGTTCGACCCCCAACATGATTTGACACTCATATCTGAGCGAAATCTAGCTTGGAGGTTGGTCAAGGGCTAGGAAGTGCCCTAAAAGACCCCTTGTTCACACTATGAACCAATTATATCTTGCCATGAATGGATGCTATAAATATGTTCCATGGGTGTGCTAGAAAAAGAAGAACTTCGAGGTATTGTTATGCTGCTATAATTCTTCTTTGAGAATCCTCTTTTCTCTTTGAATCATTCAAGCACCATTGCAATAGGCCATTCCACTCACCTCTTGAGGGAATTGCCATTGTATTTCTTGACCATTGTTACTTTCCATTTCATGAAGAGAAGAACTCTCTATTAGGGAACTGAAGAGCCCTCCCAAAGAGGAACAGGGGACTCATAAGTCCCTGTCTTTCTTTACAGTGTTTATCCTATCAATATATTGATCCATTGGTAGCTATATATTGGTCATTTTTTCTTTTTATGGTCTTAAGTTCTTCAAGATTTTCTAACATTTATTTCTTAGTTGTTTTTAGTTTTATTTCCTTGTTTCATGTGTATTTGGTTATATAATAAACTCACAAATTTTTGTCTTGTTTAGATGACTTAACTAAGCATGCAAGTGTTGTGTTTTTGCTCACCCATGTGAAAAAACCAACACAACATACCTCATCCCTTAAAGGGGTACTTAAAGGGTTGGGTATCTTACAAGCATAGAATTATTGACTTTGATGTGAGAAAGTATAACCGACTTCATAGCTCATTCGTGATTAGAGATGTAATTTCTAGTCTACTTGGAATTATCCATTCTAGTGCATAGATCAATCATTGTTTCCCAATAATGAAATTACTAGGACATGTTGAGAGGATAATCATTTAAAAAACATTCTCCAATACAACTACATCTTGATAGGATGGAAGGAATTCCATCGAGTATATTCCTTTAATCAAAACTATTACTTTGTATTAAATCATATTCACAAGTATCTTGGTACAAGATATGAACAAGAGGTGTCATCATCACTCTGATTTCAATACTTAATGTATACCATAACTACAGGGTTATGTCAATCATGGTATGCACTCTTGGGGTGAATTATTAAAAGATAACAAATGGAATGACATGTTGGCCTTCACATCCAAATATTCTAACTAAATTCAAGCATATACACATCAAATTGTCCAAAAGAATGAAAGTATAACCATCCAAAAACCTTTGTTGGGAGCTGGAAGCAATTGTAAAAACCATGAGAAAAGCACAGGGTCACCTCCCAGTCCAATTCCAAAAATGCAATGAGTAGCAACCAAAATGAGGTAATTTGGGAAAATGCACTCAACAATCCAGCAATAAAAGTCACCGCACATGAATGACTCATCCATTAGCCATGCCCAACAGAAAATATGTTAAGCCCTAATATTGGCTCATTACCCTTTAATTGGGGCATATTAGATTAGTAATGCTATTTTATTTATGTCGGCTCTATGCCATTAGTTGTAATTTAGATTAGTACTGTTATTTTAATTATGTCGGCTTTAGGCCATTATTTGTAATTATACCTCCTAGTCTCCTATATATACCAAGGAGACATTTTCATTTTGAATCATCTTGTACTTGAACATTTAAGTGGGGTAAAAGGAGGTTTCCCCCTCGAAGAGGCT
>JASDQU010304280.1:12979-26681 GCA_032191745.1 Picea mariana
GTTTGAAGAACCTTAATCAAAAATTGCTTGAACAAATTAAAAAGATGAAAGATGAAAAGCCAGAGAATCAAAATATTACAAATAAACTCGGAAATCAGAAGATGAAGAAGAAATTTCACGCCTAAGGGTTCATAATCAAAATTTACTAACACAAATAAAAAAGTTGAAGCATGATAAAGATTTTACAAGAAAATCTAGATCACAAAACATCATTAGTTGATAAGGAAACAATGACAGCCCCAATCAAACTTACAACTCAAAAGGAGGCAAATCCAGCTGATGTAAAGAATTTTTCAAATGATGAGGTACAAACAAGCCAGAGATATGAAGAAAACTCAATTCCAAAAGTTAATCAAGAAAAAGCTACAAGTATACAAAGTAAAGATCAAGTTGTGAGGATGCCTTATCGACATCCTAATCACAAAAGACAATACTTCAGTGAAGCAATGTATAAACAGAAACAAATAACCACTATGTCAAAGAATATTACTTCCACTACAAGTGCGGGTCAAAATAGAAGCTATCAAGGGAGTAGAAATGTATCAAGTTCTTTCCAAGAACCCTATGAAAACCCAAATCCACAGAAGATCGAATTAGGATGGGCAGACTCCTTTACAATTTGACAGTTCTACTCAGCTCTTAGAATATCCTATCGTCTCAGGTCCTCAACGATTACTAACTCAATAATGAAGAAGCATGAGACAATAAGTACAATCTAGCGCAAGAGATAAGTCTTCCATAAAGTATGCTTTGAGGAGAAAGCATTTTTAAGGGGAAGGCAATGTTATGAACATAAATATACATATAAATAGATATTCATAACATAATAATTAATTAATAAATAATAACTATTAATAATGAAAGGACATGTCTCAAATGACATGACTATTGTTTAAGGGCACCCCTACGCGGGTATATAAACGAGCCCTCATTCTCAATTGTATGTCATATTATCTTATCTTATCTATTCATATTTTATACATTATTCCTACATGGATTATTATGTTATATTCCAAGTATTTTGGATTATTTGTGCGTGACAAACTTTGTTCGTCCCAAGCAAGGGCCCACCGCCCCAACCAAGGTAAACCTCCCTGTACATGTTTTTGTGTGATTGTGTGAGTGTGAACATTTAACAGTTGTGTGTTGTAAATGATTTCAAATGCATTTTAAGTTCAGTACAAAGTTATTTGATTCTGAATCAGTGTGAGTAAATGATTAGGCCTTGAATAGAGTAGATAATTCCATTTCCATTTCTGCAGATTGATATTTAGGTAACAAGAGTTGGATAGATGTGTGTGATTGTTAAATATGCAATTGTTATTGTTTTTAATTTATGATTGTGTCTCTCTTAGTAGGTATATGAATCATAAAAATTCATCTCTCACCGTCATGCTCCATGTAATGAAGTCTTTCAATCATATTGATTGCCTCCTATTTTGAAGAAGATTTGATTGGCATTGATAGGGTTAAGATTGATTTCTTTCTAAGAGTGGATAAAGTGGATTGTTGATTGTTGTTTCAAATGCTACAGGGAACAAGATCTTAAGTTCATCTCTTCATTTCATGATCCTATAATGAGCAGATCCATCCCCTAAACAAGAATTCTAAATTATACATTTATTGATCAGTTTTGCTTTCTAGATTTTGAATTGTGTGAAGAGTGTTATTGTTGAAGTGTGCCCAGATTTGCTTATTAGTTATTGTTAAAAGTAGTAGATACAAATAACTAAGTCATAGTCCATCTTTCCACTTCATGATCTTGTAAATGGACAAGTCATTATCTGAGAAAGATATTTTGAATGCATGATTGCTAAGATTTTGTTTGCAAGTTTTTCTTTGTGATTTTTGAAATGAGTGGAGAATGTTATTTGAAGAAGTGTGAAAACATATTATTTTATTATTGAATGTTTCTTCTTTATTCTATACTCATTAGACATATATAGACCATGTGTTTCTGACACATATAGTACATCAACTCTACTGATTATGAATCCCGATCGATAATTTATGTTTGGTAATATATTATGCATATAATTGCACCAACATTTTAGCGTCATTGTCGGGGAGTTGTAAACAGTAATAGGTAGTATTTGAATCAGATTGATTTAATGGATTTGGATTGGTTTTATGGATGACCTAAGGGAGGAGAGAATATGGTAAGACGTGTGGGAAGAGCCCATGCATCCACTTTGGTGGGGTTTCTCCAAAGTTAGGTTGTCCTCTCTTCTTTTAATGCAAGTGTGTTTTTCCTTCTTTTATGCAAAATTGTGTTTTCATGATGGGCTAGCTAGTGTGAATAGATAACCTGGTGACAGTAGGGTCCTAGTAACGCAAGGAGTTCAAGTTGGTGTGTTTTATTTTTTCAAATAGTTTTAAAATTTAGATCCTTGATGATAAATCATTTTTGGGGTGTTGTAAGAACCCTCGAGTACTAATTTGTTTTGCAAGATAGGGATCATGAACCAAATAGAGTAATTCAAGGATGATCAAGAGCTTGAAGAATGTTGCTCCAAAAAATTTATCGCATTCTAGCAACAACTGGGATATACGCTTCTCAGGAAGAGCATATCTTGGCAACAATCAAGAATTTAGTTGTCTCTCCACAGGAGGTTTTAGAAGTCCCGTCTGATTTCTCTTGTCAATTTGTTGAGGAGACTAAAGAATCATGGATAGAATTCAATGGAGAGAAACCAGTGGAACCTGAGCTTGAAGAGTCCTTAGCATGCCTCTCGGCAGATCCTGTATGTACTCCAAAGACCAATCATATTGAAGAGGATAATCTACATAGCATGGTAGAGGAGGACATTCAGTGTGACCTAAACAAAGAAGAGAAACAAGAATATAGTTATCCTATAGAAATATGGTTTCAATTAGTTATTAGGTCACACCACTCTTTTATTTTTCATTATTGCTTGATCTCATCATCAAAGTAGCTGGTCTTTCATACTCCGGTATGCATTAAAATTTATCTTTTAAACCCAAGTATGGATATATTTATAACCATGTTATGCACATGGATTCACTGGAAGTATTCCTATACTTGAAGGACATTTTCTTTTGTTCAATTAGAGTAGGATAGGTAGATAAATAAATAAATGTTGCACACAAGTGCAATACAACATATCTTTCATATTTTTCATAAATGGGAATGTCAAAAGTTAATAAAGCAATCAGTTTAAGATCTTTTGTTCCTATAGTAGATTTCTTTCTAAAAGTTATGATAATTTTGTTTGGAATCTTATGAGAAGGGAATCTCTTCATCCTCTAAATGCACACATAATACTGGAAGGGTTTCAAAAGCGGAGAAGTCATCCTTGTCAACAAAAGATAACACTTAAGGGAGTGCTTCATGACCTATTTCTTCAAATTTCTTCTTTTTGCTTAAGTTGTTAAAAATGACGCATTCATGTTTTATCATTACCTATCTATTTTAAGACCACTATTTCACAAGGATGATCAATTAAGTGATATTTTTAGCAGTTGAAACTGAATGTTAATTCCAAACTATTTTATTCATAGTTAATAATTCAACTTTTGACATTTTCCCTAAATTTTTTGTTTGTAAGCATGAATACAGATCTAGTTTTAATTTGTTCTATTGGTTTGTTTTTATCAAATGTTCACAACCTTCTAAGCATCCTTTTTTAGCATCTCACATTGTTTGCATGAGGCCATGAAAAACCTCAAGCATGGGGGAGTGGTTGCTAAGACAGTAATAGTTAGGTTTATTTTGTAATAAAAAGGAAGTGCCAACAAGAGCAATGATCAACCTGGTTTCAAAATAGGAGGATTCTAAATCTCAACATGTGGTCATCCAGCTACATAATACCCTCTTGTCACAGAGCTTGGAGCCTAGTCACTAGATTCTTTTGCATTATTTTGATGCAAACTCAGAGTTATTGCATCTAGTGTTGGTATTTGTTCCATCTATATTCTTTTTCAGTTGAATCAGATCACAGGTCCTCTTCGAAAACACCAGAAAACACCAACTACTTCTACAAGATGCAACCTACAAAAGTTTCAGTCTACAAAGCACTACCACCAGATATTGTGTTAAATTCTCCTCGAGTACCGAAATACAATGTTTTCCTCTATTCTCATCTGGTACTGGACCACATCTCTGCGTCCATCCAGTACTGAACAACATTTCTACGTTCATCCGGTACTATAGTAGAAGGTATGCACTATTCTGGTACTGGTCATAACCCTGTGCTCATCCAGTACCAAAGGAGAAGGTCTGCGCTATTCCAGTACTAAGCACAACCCTGCATCCATCCTGTACTAAGGTGATCCGGTACTGGTAATAAGGTGTTGGTATATCTAATCATATATTCAAGTTTTGCTACTTGATTTAAGTGTTTCAAGTAGTAGGACATATAAATTCAACATTTTTCGTTTTATTAAAGAAATTAGACTAGTTTTGCATTAAACATGTGGTTACTCTCATACATACTCCTGTTCTCAATTATTTCATACTCCCTATCATGAACTTCTGCAAGCCCTCATATACATCTCGTATAGAAATCATTCATCCTGTCACTTTGTTTTTGTCCCCTGTTACTTATTTTCATTTTTCTGTTCCGGTACTGTTTTGTTCTGGTACTGCTCTGTTCTAGTACTACAAAATTCTGTTCTGATACCGTCCTGCTCCATTACTTATTTGGTACTGATGCCAAGGTGATATGATCTTTTTCATGTGCTTAAAATTGTTTTCACTTCAGGTAATTGGACGTATGGGCTAATCTTTTCATGTTCTTTCTATCAAGGATCATTTAAGTCTTGTGTTGAATTGCTCTTTACTCTCATGTACATCTTCCTCCTACATTTATACACTCACCCCTAAATGAATCATCCTTGCTATCCTTTAAGAAGATATTTTCACATTTATCTCTATATGATAATGGGTGCACCTGTCTTATTACCTCATCATTTTGACAAAAAGTGATTTCTAATTGAAATGTCCATTGAAAGGTGGTGGCACCATTATGTCTAATACTAACCTAGTTGATTCAATAAGTACTTATCCAAGTTTATCTTTACAAGTTTCTCTTGAGATTTATTGATGAAAACCTCATGTGGTGGATTGCCCTTGCAAAACCTCAATGAACTTTCATGAGAACCCTAATAGGATTAACTAGAGGGACCTCTTAGTCATTATCCAAGATGTTCCATTATAAATTCAATAGATGAGATTTAAGTCTAATGTGGATGATGTCACCCTTGGGATAATTGAAAGCAGTTAATTATGTGCCTAATAACTCTAAAACACTCTTGTACCACCTGCCTTCCTTATACTGTAAAACTGTCAATGAACAATATACATCATTCTAAATCTTTTGAGTAACATAATAAAAAGGAAGTATCAAGAAGTACAAGTAAACCCGCCAAGGTATTGAACAAGCCTGCTGGCAGTGGGGCCATGCTTGTATGGTACTAAGGTAAACTCGTCAGGATACTGAACAGGCCTGCTGGTAGTGGGGCCATGCTTGTATGGTACTAAGGTAAACTCGTCAGGATACTGAACAGGCCTGCTAGCAGCGGGGTATGCCGAGTAAAGGAAGTTGAAAAACATAAAGTGGCACACCTAAAACTGAACAAAAACCCTTGGGTCTCATTCTGAAGAAATCATTATCAAATCAAGGCTAGGATATGACCTTTATATCTCTTAGATGATGTTCTTAAGAACCTTCAAGTATCCACTTTAGAGGTCTATCTTTAAAATAAATAGTTTTGCATGAGAAGTGGTACCCTCATTATATGTAATTCACCTTACCTAAGCTAGAAGAGCTTCATCTCTAAAAACTTGGATAAGAAACGAGTTAATCATCTTGGGATGTATTCTTTTATGTGTTCCTCTCTTCAAATGAGATCTAAACTATTCTTATATCACTTTTATTTTAAAGGTAATCTAGCCAGGGGGCCTATTAGTCAAATTCATTATGAAAACTCTTGGCCACTATCCTATAATCATATTAGAGTCAAATCCAGCCCTTTATCCTAACTATGATCCACAATAGATTGGATAAGACTTAACGTCAAATCACTAACAGATCTAATCTATTAATCATGACTCCACTTTTTCGTCATAACTACTTTGCCATGGGTATGAAGTGTGAAGCATAGGACAAGAAGTTTATATTGTATATCAGGTTGGTTAAAAGAGAACTTAAGGAGCTGACGAAAGGTAGAACTTCAGGGAATGCTTGATCGAGTGAAGAATATCATCAATTTTGAAATTTTGAAGATCATTGTTGCATGAGGACATGCAATGACTTAAGCATGGGGGAATGTTGAGTCTCCATTTTGACACCTTTATTACCCTATATTACCCTCTATCTAAGTCTATTTTACCAATGCTATGTGTATATAATTGATTGTTTCCTCCACAACTACACTTGATGAACTTGTCCATATGCATAGAGAGGTAACTTATGATTAAGGCATGATTTTTTTAGTTTTCTTGAGTTAATTCGATTAAATGATTGATTATGTATGATCCTAATCACTTTGAATCTTAAGAATCTTGATTTGGTACCTCACTATTTTGGTACTGCAACTATGGCATGATCTGGTACCCAGTCTATTTCGGTACCAAGGCTCCACCTATTCCGGTGCCAAGGCTCCAGCTTCATCCGGTACTAGCTCTCCATCTCCATCCGATACTAGCTCTCCATCTCCATTCGGTACCAACTCTGCACTTCATCCAGTACCATCTCTCTGTTTCTTTCGGTACCAACTTCATCCGGGACCAGTTCTCCAGCTTCATCTGGTACCAACTTTGCACCTCTTCCGATATCAGCGTCATCTGATACCAGATTGCACCCATTTTGATACTAGCTCCATCTGGTACTACCATTGCACTAGTATAGTAACCATAGTCATGACTGTGTTCATCCAGCACTAAACCCTGCCTATAGGATTTCGGTACGAACTGTTCTAATCCGGTACCAACTGTGCTAATCCAATACTAGACATAATTCATAATTTTTGAATGTTTCTAGAAGAACATCAGACACATTGGTTTTGTCCAAAACGATGTTTTCATGCGGACACGTGAGTCATAATTCACCCATCTCGCATGCGTGGACCTCCAGTTTAGGGGGAATGATTCTGCCAAAATTAGTAAAAACTCAAACTGCCAACTTGTGCCTCGATTTTCATGAATATGGTATCAGATCTAGAAATTCGAAGACATGGGTTTTTTCTATAATATGAAAAATTGAGTAATATAAGGGTAGTTTTTTAAAATTAGAATTGGTTTGGGAGATATGGGTGGATCCCTAACTCAAATATGCCCAAATTGATAAAAAACCCAGATTGGTGGGATTTATCCTAAAATTGTGAAAATTATTTTCTTAGTTTGGGGATTCTGTTTCATCCATTCCTCCATGGATTTTATGTATAAATAAGACCTCATAGGTCTGAGGGATGGGATGTAATGAAGCAAGTAGCAAGAACCAAATGATACATATTGTCTTAATGTACAAAATGTTCAACTGTTGATTCAATCAATCAATTGAAGGAATGAAAATGTTGTTGTGTGCAATTCATGGGAAGGAGTAAAGTGTTTTAGTCTGCAATCTCTTTAGAGGTACCTTGTTGGTTCGACAAGGGCCCACCTCCCCCACCAAGGTAAACCTCCCTGTACACGTTTTTGTGTGATTGTGTGAGTGTGAACATTTAATAGTTGTGTGTTGTAAATGATTTCAAATGCATTTTAAGTTCAGTACAAATTTATTTGATTCTAAATTAGTGTGAGTAAATGATTAGGCCTTGAACAAAGTATATAATTCCATTTCCATTTATGCAGATTGATATTTAGTTAACAGGAGTTGGATAGATGTGTGTGATTGTTAAATATGCAATTGTTATGGTTTTGAATTTATGATTGTGTCGCTCTTAGTAGGTACAAGAATCATAAGAATTCATCTCTCACCTTCATGCTCCATGTAATGAAGTCTTTCAATCATATTGACTGCATCTTGTATTGAAGAAGATTTGATTGGCATTGATAGGGTTATGATTGATTTCTTTTTAAGAGTGGATAAAGTGGATTGTTAATTGTTGTTTCAAATTCTATAGAGAACAAGATCTTAAGTTCATATATTCATTTCATGATCCTATAATGAGAAGATCCATCCCCTGAACAAGAATTTTGAATTATACATTTGTTGATTAGTTTTGCTTTCTAGATTTTGAATTGTGTGAAGAGTGTTATCATTGAAGTGTGCCCAGATTTGCTTGTTAGTCATTGTTAAGATTAGTAGCTACAAATAACTAAGACAAAGTCCATCTTTCCACTTCATCAGCTTGTAAATGGACGAGTCATTATCTAAGAAAGATCTTTTGAATGCATGATTGCTAAGATTTCATTTGCAAGTTTTTCTTTGTGAATTTTGAAATAAGTGGAGAATGTTATTTGAACAAGTGTGAAAACAAAGTGTTTTTTTATTGAATGTTTCTTCTTTATGCTATACTCATCAAACATATATAGACCACCTATTGCCAGCACATATAGTGCATCAAATCTATTGATTATGAATCTTGGTCGATAATTTATATTTGGTAATATATTATGCATGTAATTGCACCAACAAGAGCTTCCACCTTCACGTGGTTGGACCTGTTTAGTAGAGAAACATTTATTGGAGTCGTTTATTCTTGGAGAAAACCTCTCTCGATCCAACAGAGAAACAACATAGTCAATGTTGACTTCGTTGTTTCTCCTTGAGAACGAGGGAGGTTTTCTCCAAGATCAAACGAATCAAATAAATTATTCTCAAAACCATGAGGAGATTATTCGGGTTGTTGCATATGAGATGTGTGTGTGTGTGTGTGTATGTCACTATTTAATCTCCTCTCATATGGATTTTACAAAAAATAATATCAATGGTGTTTACTATTTGCAATCTTGTCAGTTTTAATTCCTAATAGGATTTATTGACATGTCTTAAAAGTATTTTTTGGTTTTTACTAAAAACTAAATATACTTCTATGTTTATTTACTACAGTATGTAGTTCGCGCATTTGCAGATGCTCTAGATGTTGTATCAATGTAATGCTACACATTAGAATATCAAAGATCAAGTATGTCTTGTCTTTTTTCTTGTTTTTATGACTTCTTAAGGCTCCTTTTATTTATTTATTTATTTTTATATTACCATCATTTGTGGGCCACTATGGGGTCAATCATTGTATCTAAACAACCACACCCAAGTATGTAGCATATATGATTCCCTTTAGTTCATCATATCATATGATTCACACATCTAATCTAATACTTGAACTTGGTTTTTGTGGTTGTGTATAAGTAATCCCTTGGATACTATAGTATAAGCATAACCATAATTATGCAATAGATTATTTGAAACAAATGAGATATAGATACCAATTATGAGTAGAAGAACATGATAGCCCAATGGTTGGTAAGGAATAAGAGAAGCACATGGAATATGTACTAGTAACTCCATTGTACCAGCTTAGAGTACTAGTATATCGAGTGTGATTGATTATGGAATATGTACTATTACTGTTTACATAATGTGTTTTTAATGTGCATTGGCATATGCATAGACAATTTAGTGTGCATAGACAATTTGGCTATGTGTTTTTAATGTGCACTGGCATATGCATAGACAATTTTCATGGCTTTAGTTTCCATTTTGCCAAGTTTCTTTTTCCTTGGTGCTATCAATTTTCTCTTTTTTTTTCTCAAACATTGATTGTTTGACATCCTTTAGTTGACTTGGAATATTCATTAAAGTTGTGTTTATGTCTAATTTTGATCTCTATTTACAAGTGTCTTTTTCTTTTCATTGTAATAGGATAGCCTCAAAATTGACCATATAAAAATATTTGCAAAAAGAATACATGGAAAAGAACATTGTCAAAAAAAATGTAATAGCAAGAAGAAAATAAAAGTAATAGAAAATTTGAATATAATACTGTAATTTTGTTTGATCTCCTCAACTCCCTTCTTAAATAAAATTTTTTCAATGGCTTGAGATTTGTGCCTTCTCCAAATATTTCAAAAACCTAATATGCATGTTTCAATTATTTTTTCTTGCTATCATGTAGATATATTTTTCTTTGACCTTCATTACGCTTTAGTGCTACTTCTTCCATAGTGGTTTTCGTATTAAATGTTATGGAATCAAACTATAAAAGCATAAAATTGAAAAATCACACACTTTTGCATGAATCAAATACTTTTGCAATGGAAATATATGGATCCCTCTCACAAGACTTTATTCTTATTGCTCACTTGTTGTTCAATTTCAAAATTTTCTACTATGATGTATGGGGTTGCTTATTTAGTTTATTCACAATCTTGCTTCATTTCTATAAGACTTCAATGGAGATATGTATAGAATTCATTTCCCATTTTTGGATATTCTATGTTGGAATAGATCCAATGTTATCCTCTCTATGAAAAATGAAATCATCCCATAATACCTCTTGGAGTTGCACAAAGTTGATGATCATATGGAATATTTGCAAAGAATGACCATACCAACATCCACACACCTCATTATTGCATTAATCTTTATTATATTTTTTTAAAAACATATATATTTCATCACTCTTGCGACGAATTTTTCATCGTAGAAATTATGATAGGTCATTTCTCTTGCAACAAAGAGGATTGTCTATATTATGAATAGTTCATCCAAACTATTGGCACTTCATTGCTCTTGCAACAAATTGTTCATCGCAGAAACCAGGATAGGTCATTTCTCTTGCAACAAAGAGGATCGTCAATAGTATGAATAGTTTTTCACAGCTATCGACATGTCATCTCTCTTGCGATGAATTGTTCATCGTAGAAACTAGGATAGGTCATTTCTCTTGCGACGAAGGGGATCGTCGATAGTATTGATAGTTCATAGCAAGAATGACTAGGGTCATCGCAAGAGTGATGAACTATCGTTACCTTCGATGATACCTTATGCTTGAATAGTTCGTCGCAAGAACTACGATCGTCTCTCTTGCGACGATATTCCTTGGTTGTCGTTCTTGTGTCGATCATCATTGGTCGTGTCTTGTGGGATGAGCACCGTAGTTTGTCTCTCTTGTGTTGAATTCCTTGGGTCATCTCTCTTGTGATGTTATCCGAGGTTCATCTCACTTTTCGCGGCATGTGAAGCGATGTTTGAGGGGCAATATCTAGGACAGAAAGTCACAAGAGCATCGAAATGGTCATTGCAAATGACCCAAATTTACTAGTTCTTTCCTTGCCATGCCATTCCTTTCCATACCTTGCCTTGCCTAACCACAATTCATCTAAAAGGTACATTCATTATGATATTCATAAAACTAATTGTTTGTAAAAATATAGTTATTTTCATCATTAGAGAGAATTTGTTATCAAGTTAATTTAATAAAAAAGTCCATGGAATTCATGTATCATACCTTTTTTTTTTTCGTAAAAAACATAATGCTTGTACTAAATGAACAAGTTTAATATGTACAATTTACAATCAAAGGATTCATTAAGCATGTAATTGTACACCTTGTTATCCCATCTATCTTAGATAAAAACACTTGCATGATAATTTCAATGTCATAACATAATCTCTCTTTATTGGTATATCTAAGGTACCTTCATAGTTGTGAGACACAGATTATCATAATTAATAGGATTTACCTAGACCTAGAACTTACCTTGCCTTTCCATGTCTAGATTTTCTTGGCCTTGTCATGTTTTTCCTTGCCTTTCCTTTCCTTTCCTTGCCTTGCCTTTCTTTTCCTTTTCTCAAATTTCCATACATAGACCTAGACCTATACCAAGACATTTCCTTGTCATGCCATGCCTTGTCTTTCCATGGTCCAAGTCACAGTCTAGCTCATGGTCTATGTCATGGTCATGGTTTAAGTCTATGTTTATTACCAACGTGTCCCTGAATGACATGATGAGATGAGTTGCAACTCATGATAAAACTCAAACTAAGACTCAGAGGGATGAACCATTGGTTGCATTGGATCCAAGGCATTGGGTTTCAGCTAGTGGGGCTCCTCCACTGTCATTTTTTTCCTGGAAAACTGTTTGTTGGAGGATCTTCGAAACTAGGGTTTTTCTCAATGAGGAATAGTGTAATTTCTTAACAAGAGGTCCATTTTCAAGAACATTGTGCCATGAAATTGTGGGTAGTATGGTCACATGGGCCTTGGCCAAACATAGTTGCAAGATATTACAGAACTCCGTTATGCTACTCGATTTGTATTTTATGCCCTTGGACCAAATTGCCGACATGTCCTTGAATGTATTGAGGAGCCGAGTTGCAAGTCATGATAAAACTAAAACTAGGACTCTGATGGACAAACCATCGACCATATTGGATCCGAGGCACCGAGTTTCTGCTAGTGGCACCCTTCCACTATCATTTTGTTTCCCAAACAACCTTTGTTGGAGGATCTATGACACTAGGGTTTTCTTCAATGAGGCATAGTGCAATTTTAGAACAAGAGGTCAGTTTTCAAGAAAATTGTGTTGGGAAAATCGTGGGTAGTGTGGTAACATGGGCCTTGGAAAAATATATGTGCGATAGCTTATGAAACTCCTTTTTGCTGCTCATTTTGGATTTTATTCCCCAAGACCAAATTGTCGACATATCCCTAAATGGCTTGAGGAGGCGATTGAAACTCGTGATAAAACTCAAACTGAGACTTGGATAGATGAATCAACAGTTGCATTGGATCTGGGGAACTAGGTTTTAACTAGTGGTGCACCTTTGCTATCATTCCATTTCCCAGAAAACTATTTTTTGGAGGATCTCCAACATTAGGATTTTTCTCAATGAGACATAGTGCAATTTC
Source organism: Picea mariana (assembly GCA_032191745.1). NCBI lineage: Eukaryota > Viridiplantae > Streptophyta > Pinopsida > Pinales > Pinaceae > Picea > Picea mariana. The sequence goes on from JASDQU010304280.1 coordinate 25,799, forward strand.
TGAGCAAGAGGTCGATTTTCAAGAACACTATGTTGAGAAATTTTGGGTAGAGTGGTTTCGTGGGCCTTGGAAAAATATACTTGCGGGATCTTACGGAACTCTGTTATGCTTCTCAGTTTGGATTTTATGCCCCTAGACCAAATTGTCGACATGTCCTTGAATGGTTTGAGGAGATGAGTTGTAAGTCGCGATAAAACTCAAAATGAGACTCGGATGGATGAAGCTTCAGTTGCATTGGATTGAGAGCACTGATTTTGAGCTAGTGGGGCCCCTTTGTTGTCATTCCATTCCTGAAAAACTGTTTGTTCGAGGATCAACAAAACTAGGTTTTTCTCAATGAGGCATAGTGCAATTTCTGAACAAGAGGTCAATTTTCAAGAACACTATTCCAGGAAATTGTGGTTAGTGTGGTCATGTGGGGCCTTAGAAAAATATATGTGCGAGAGCTTACAAAATTCCATTATGCTTCTCGGTCTGGATTTTATGCCCCCATACCAAATTGTCAACATGTCATTGAATGGCTTGAGGATGCGAGTTGCAACTCATGATAAAACTCAAACTAAGACTCAGATGGATGAACCGTCAGTTGCATTGGATCTGGGGCACATATTTTTAGCTAGTGGGGCCCCTCCACTGTCATTTCATTTCCTCGAAAACCTTTTGTTGGAGGATATTCAACACCAAGGTTTTGCTCAATACTTATTACATATGTTTGACACTTTAACACATTGTTAAGCTAGACATGGAAAGACATGGCATGGTATAGAAAGGCATGGCATGGCATGGAATGGTACGGCATGATAAGGGAAGGGAAGGAAAAGAACAAAATGGAAAGGAAAGACAGGGAATGGAAATTCAAGGCATGGCATGGGATGTAAAGGCA
>JASDQU010304284.1:13801-27426 GCA_032191745.1 Picea mariana
GTTCATTTCTCATTGGATATAATTGAATGGTTTAAGTATAAGTTGAAAAAGGTTTTAAATTGTACTTGATACTGATTCACCCCCCTCTCAGTATCAATAGGGTTGAGATCCCACGATCTTCACTTCGACTTGCGCTCTGCCTTCGACAGCCTGTCAAAGTCCAAAAATAGGTCAAACATGACCAAGGATCCTCAAAACTTTGTCAAGGGCCAACAGGCCCCCAACACTCACCTATGACTCGTCCCAAGTCACTCTGGTCTTCGTAGCTCTGCTTCAAAAGCCTCAATATTGGCTTGAGCTACTTCAACCTGTTGTTGCGCCAAGGCCTCCTGCTCGGGGAACTCTTGGATAACTGCTTCGTTGACATGTCCCTCTAAGAGTTGTTCGACTGTAGTGACAACTTGTTCCAGCTCTACTCCTTGGCCTTCAATCTCCTCAAACAGTTGGCAAGCTTCGTCCTAGACTGGTTGGAGCCTCTGAGTCACTTCCATGACTTTGCATTGTATGGTGTGGACCTGTTGTTGAACAGTGCATTGTTCCTGGGATCACTTCATCCTTTCAACTGCTGACAGGAGATTCAACTGTGCCTATATTGTTGTTTCTTGTTTCTTTTCCTCCTGGAACTATGACTCTGATGCCTTTAGTTCAGGGTCTTCATTAAGGCACTCGTAGGTTTGTGCACTTCTATTGCTAAGCTATTTACATTCCACAGTGAATTATCTGATCCTCTCAACTGTGCCTCGGGCAATGGATTCTCTTTGATCTCACACGTCTTGTGGGGTACTTGGCATTGTTCGTAGCTCTAGGTCTATGATTCTCTGTTGAATCTGTTGGATAGATTCCACAAGTTTCACTTCTTGTTTCTCCACTGGTTCTTCCACCTTTTGTTCTATGCATGTCATAGAGAGAAGTGCTTTGTTGACTGCTTCTTTGACTCCGAGTTGTTCTACGAGCAACTGCTCTCTCTCTTGTTTGACCTGCACTCTCTCCTCTTCGAACTTGGTGTGGAGGTCATATTTGTCATATTGCACAACTCAATGTTGCTCTACCATTTTCTCGTGTGCTTGCTTCAGGGCTACTGTAGCCTATTCTTTCTCTTCTTGCATTGGATGAAGGTGAGCTTCGATCGCATCAGCTATTCTATAGAGTTGGGCAGGCTCATCTCCCAACTATGGTTCTTCTTATGGTGGGGGCGCAATGGATACTACGTGGTTGGATTGAAGGGTCTTCTATACCCCTCTGAGTTCTGTCTCAATCCTATCATGCATGACTTCTTACTTAGCTTCGGTGTTCTGCATAATATCCTGCAAGGCATCTGATACGGCTGCGATGATGAAGTCAAAGTCATCAAGTGTGAGCACAATTTGCAGCTTAGTCCTACTAGCTCTATATTTCTTCGATGAGGTAGGTTTTGTGAGGGAAACATTTCTTTTCTTAGAGGGATCAGCCTCATCCACGAGATCCATAGGTGGTGTTACTTCGCCTTGCTTCTACTGATCATCTTTTACATTGGTCTCTTATTTATCTACTTCATCATCACCTCCTCATCCCGGTGATTCTGAAGCAGTTTCTTATGATGCGTTGCTCAGGTTTTGTACCTCTTCGGTCTTCTTCCTTCTGTTGGTTCCATATGTGTCATGTTCTTCGTGAGTGGCCTCTAAGTTGCCAATTAGTTCAAGATCAGACATTTCTTTGGGGTCAACAGGGATAAGGATATCTACAGACCAGTCCTTGGTTATCTACTTGAGGTCCTCCTTTGTGAGATTATAGTATGACTAAAGCTCTTCTTTATGCTCGTCTGCACACGTAGTGATATAAATAAAGTGTCGATCTGCGCAAAACTTCATGAGGGGTCTGAACCGGTGCAGGGTGTTTGGCATCATACAAAGTACAACCCCAGTATCCCTCTTCAACTGGAGATAGTATGTTTGAAATACTGCAATTGACTACCACTGTTTCCCATATCTCTCTAGTACCAGAGCATGGTGAACTTCGCAGCGAGTGGTTTGAATGGATCAATGTCCAGGAAGTTCGCACCTTTCGTCATCTCCCAGGCAGTAAATTCTATGAGGACCAGAATCCATCTAAAATGGAACTCATAGCCCTGATCCTGAGCTTCACAGAAATCCAATTCGATCTAGTTTACTAAGTACTTCACCCAGTTCATTTGGAGTCCTTCTACACATTTTTCGGTGAGGTCAAAAATGAACCCTGTGACCTACATAGGTTTGTTCATTCTCACCATGTTTCCTGTGATCAGCTAGTAGTCCAGGTGCACTATGCCATTCTAGATGGAAGATACCTTGTATCCTCACATCTCCTTTTCTACATCGCCATATGTGTCTTTAATCCTTTGTGCCAATGCGCGATTTGCAGCCTTCCCTGGGTAAAATTCTTGTGGGTGGGGTCCCTGCATGTTCAATCTGGTGATCCAATGGATCAACGTCGAATCGACTGTGATGCGCCTATCTAGCCATAGTTAGCCACCATGGTAACATGATAGAAAGATTTTAACACATGCGTTAACCTCCTGGTTCCTTCCAAAATGTGGAATCTTCATCACATTCAGGATGGTGGATTGTGCGAGGTTCATAGTCCATGGTTGGGGGATTATTTATGAGTTCTTCCCCTTCGTCCTAGTCAAGTATCTATGAGGGGAGAGAATATTGTGTTTCTTGCGGTCTCCTAGGTTAAAGTCCCTGAATTTTAATGTCGCAATATTATCTTGTTGCATTCTAATTGCATGTATCCCCTTTGGGAGGTACGTAGTAACCAAGGTATAATTGAAATCCCTCGGGACATTGTTACACCTCACCACGCTAGCCAAGGGCAGGATGTTGTCGGGAAGGATAGTCGGGATTAACTTCACATTCTCCAAGTCATCTTGATGCTTGGTTCTCTTCTCTGTTGTAGCTCGAGATGGTCCTGATCCATCAGTAGTCGATGGGGAGGATTGCACTCCTCTCGTCGACGAGGCTTGAATCCCAATGGACATTACTTTCTTATCCATTAGATCGATTAGAACTTCTTCTACACACTTTTTAGTTGCCCTGAGTTCATCCGACTTACACGCTTAAGATCGGATAACTCAGATTGATGAATGGGTGCTCAAAGAAATAGAATAGGTGTCGATCTCAGTAAAAACAGCACGGTAGTAATGAGTTGGCTTGGATACATTTCGAAAAATTTCTCTCGGTGCAACAATCGACGGAATAAGTAGACAGTGATGTAACTGGTCTTCTCCAATGGACAAGAGGCCTTCATCAATGCAGTTTTGTCTATTGCGGCGCGGTCCCAACGGTCTAATGGTGAGATTTCTGGTCATAACTATTGTTCTAACCGTTCGAGGCATCGATCTAATGGTCATAATGCCTTCAACGGTTATATTGCTTCTCCATGGTGAAGTGCCATGTTGCGTTGTTATTATATCTCAACGAAGTTCCATTTTTTCAAATCTTCCTTCTGAGAAGTCCCCTCTAGAACCTTCTGCAACTTCTCTATCTTTTCTCTCTTCGTATTGAGCTTTCTAGCCTTCTTCCCTGTAATCTTCGTTTCAGTATTCCTCTTTCCATTCTCATTCTTATTTCCTTTTGGCATAGTAACTTCATGTTGTCGAGATTCTTTCATAGGGTTCAAGGGCAATACTTCTTCTTTGTCTGGGGTAGGTACTCCACTCGTTTTTGAGTCTTCTTGTGTTCTTTCAACTTCGACATCCAAGTTTCTAGTTCTAAATGCTTCGATATGTTCTCTTGTTCTTCAATCAAGCGCGTTATCCTCCTAGTCATGAAATCTTTTAGTTCTTGCTTCTTCTATTCTAGGGATTCATCTTCTTTTCTTCTGGTCCGATCCTTCTCAATCCAGGTTTTTCCTAGTAACATAGCAAATGGGGTGTCATTCTCAATATATTTAACAACCTCAAAATCTTCCTCTATCGAAGTTCCATGAGCACTCATAGATATCTAGGTGAGTCTTTCACATAGGGTTATCATCTTTCCTCTGAATAATCCTATTCCTCCTAATGAAGGAAACATAGCAGGCTTTCCTAAAATTTCACAAGTTCTTTCTGTCATGATATTCACCTGTGTTTCTTCATCCAGGACACAGTCAATGTCGAAGTTTTCTATTCTTGTTTCTATGCACTCTTTTTCTTTGAAGATCTCTGATAAGTTAATATTTCTATGATCATTCAAGGTTTCTTTCATTTGTAGAAATACATTCTATGATTCTTTCTGGGGTTCTACCACGGTCTTAGTTTCTTGATCTTTCTCAGGTTTTTATTTCCTCATATTCATTCTTTCAACCTTAGAAATCATTCTAGTGCAATCCAAAACTTCATGGTCCATAGCTTTACAAAAAATACAACTAGGTATTATACCAGGGAATTCCTTAGCAAGATGTCCTAGTCTTCTGTAATTATAACAAAGGGTTAACCCTATTTTTCTTTTAAATGATCCCCAACTTTTCCTGAACTGTGCACTAGCGTCATAGTAGCTAACCTGCAAAAAATTCTTTCTAGGATCCTGCATCCATTTGTTAGTCCAAACATTCTCTCTATGCATAGGAATAACATATCTTTCACTATTCTTATCAGATCTACTCATATCAAACCTTGTTTCTTCTAGATGTGCCCTAGTTTTTAAGCTAGGACAAAATTTATCAAACATACCTAGGTCCATACTTTTGAAACAAACATTTTCACTTATATTACCTTTTCAATCAAAACTTTTCATTGTTCTTACCTTTATCAGAGCACAAAGCTTCAAGATATTACCTCTTTTCTCCAGATCTGACTTCTCTTCTTAGCACACAGCTTTACATTTCAAGTAGAATATTACGCACTAGGGAAACAGATCTATGCATGGAGCTTTCTCTTTTCTTCAGTTCCCAACAATGACAATTTCAGGTCCCGACAATGGAACCATTTGTTGGCATAGGGGAAGACCCAGGGTTCAACGCTCAAGAGTGCACCAACAAAACCCTAATTACCGACCCTTTCGACAACACCTGCGAAGAAGATGAAGTCTCACTTGAGGTAGAGGTAGGGGTGGCTGCAAGACTCTAGTATCTGCAACCTTAGCTGGGACACAGATCTGTGATTACATTATTCTATCACAACACTTAGTAGTTATAGTTCATTAGTATTCAACCTTAACTTACAATGTAGGTAAACCCTAAGAACAAGTCAGCGCAATATTCACCCAGATCTAGTATATTCAAGCACTAAGCACATTCACATAGGTTAGATCTAGCATTCATCCATATTATTAAGCACAAAGCATCAAAGATCTATCTATCATTCACCTACATCAAAGCACTAATCAAGTAAATACATAAACACATCAATACATCACACAAATCATAGCAACACAAGATAGACGTGGTTCACCCCCAGCTTAGGGCTATGTCCACCAACTCTTATGCTCTTTTATTGTCTTCTGTCAATCTTCTACATGCACAGAGCCAAAAAATCCTACTCCGCATAGGACAGGAGATCTGTGCACACCTCGCTAGATCCTCCTTTCCCGAGCTAGGTTATAGCACAAAGATTCTACTCAATCTCTTACAGTCACTTGCACTTAGCCTTGCAAGTCTCACATAGCATGTACAACTATCACTTTCACTTATCACTTGGTATCACACACTTGCACTCCTTTACTTACATAGCCTAGCTTTCTATTTATACATTACAAAATGGGCCTAAACATGGGTAAACCCATGGGCTGACATCCCCATACCTATTATATAAGCCCAAAACCCAAAAATCCCTAAACAAGGGGCTGAGATCCCATGATCTTCACTTCGACTTGCGCTCCGCCTTCGACAACTTGTTGAAGCCCCAAAATAGGTTAAACATGACCAATGATCCTCAAAACTTGGTCAAGGGCCAACAATGTCTTTTTCCGCTTGCTGATTTTTCCACGATCCCTCTTCTTTTTTGCTTTGTCTTCCTCGATATTATCTTCCAATAGATAGTGTTTCCTTTACTTCGCTCCTTCTTCTCTGCTTCTTCAACCACACCTTGGTTTGTGCCTTCCACGTAGTTCATACTTCTCTTTTCTTCCTTGATCTTCGCTTCCTTCCATAACCAAGGGCCAACATGCCCCCAAAACTCACATGTGACTCGTCCCTAGTCACTGGAAGATTGAACCTTTTGTATCACTCCAACTACAGACTGGGTGGAGCATCCCATGTGTTCTGCTCTGTCCCTTCCCATGTTTTTGCAGACTATCTTTTCTATGTCTGGTACCCAGTTTCAACTACACCTAGTACCTAGACACTTCTTCCTATCTTTTACTAAGAGTTGTGAGGCAACTGGTTGTCATAATACAACTTCAACCAGCTCCCATTTACCAAACCTTCTTTCCATTCTCCATTAAGGGTCTTCAACTGCACGACTCCTTTTGTAACATAGGCAACTTCAAATGGACCAAGCCAATGTGTCCTGAACTTCCCTAGATGCTTCATGAACTTGTTGTCATATAACAATACCAAATCTCATTGCTTGAATTCCTTCCTCTTGATATGTCTGTCATGATAAGCCTTCTCCCTTTCTTTTTGTACCTATTGATGAAATCCTGAAATGAACCTGTCTTCCTCTAGTTCCAGTAACTGCACAAGCCTATCTTGAACAACGTCAGTGTCATCCATACCTGTAAATGTTGCAATTCTTAAACTAGGAACCAAATATTCCATAGGTACCATTGCTTCCAATCCATATACCAACTTAAATGGAGTCTTTGTTGTTAGCTTCTTGCAAGTAGTTCTATAATCCCATAATACTATTGGAATTCTTAAATCCCAATCATCTATGTTAACACTACAAATATTAGTCAACATTGTCTCCAGGATCTTATTGAAATCTTCGACTGTACCATTCGCCTGTGGGTGGTATGGAGTGCTCTTCTGATGGTGAACTTCAAATTCCTGAGTCAAGGCTTCAATATTTTTATTAATGAAGTGCATGCCTTGGTCACTCATGAGGATCTTCGAGCATCCAAATATGGTTATAATATTCTCAAAGATGAACTGTGTAGTTTTGGTTGCACTACATTCCTAAACTTCTCTTGCTTCTACCCATCTGGTCAAATACTCTATTGCAGTGATAATGTATCTAGCTCCTGTGCACCTTCCTGGTGGGTTAATAGGTCCCACAAAGTCAATGTCCCACTTCTCAAATACTTTTAATGTTAACTATGGTTCCAAAGGCATATCATCCCTTCTAGAAGGCTTTCCTACTCTTTGACATACATCGCAAGCTTTGTAGTACTCATTAGCAACCTTATGTAAACTAGGCCACCATAGGCTTTCTCTGGGAACCTTCTGCATTGTTGCTTTCCCTGCACAATTTCCTCTTGTGATGCCTTCATGTGCTTCTGCAATAATCAATGGTCTTTCTTCCTCCATAACACATCTCCTCAAGATCTCATCTGGTCCCATCTTATACAACTGTCCAGCTATAAGTTGAAAGTCGGATGTGCGAACTACCAACTGTTTCTTCTAAATGATTGCGTACTAGTGAGGTGTCGTTCCTGTGGATAGGAACTGAACTATCTTGGCGAAGTGATCATCTATTTTTCTGATGGCCAACAACTGTGCATTTGGGAGTGTATCCTCCAGACTAGTAGGTTCCTCTCCATGTTCCAACCTGGATAAGTGATTAGTTCCTTTATTCATTCTTCCTGGCTTAACCACAATTTCAAAGTCATATTCCTGGAATATTAGTATCCATCTGCATATTCTTCCCCCCAACACTATCTTGTTGACTAAGTACTTCAACGTAGAATGGTCAATGAACATCCTAAAATTTCCTCCCAGCAAATAGTGTATAAATTTTTGCAGTGCATATACCATAGCCAAACCTTCTCTTTCAGTCATAGTATAGTTCATTTCAGCTGTAGAAAGATTCCTGCTAGAAGAGTCTATAGGGTGGTCAATGTCTCCTACACCTGGCTGTGCTAAAATTGCTCCTAATGAAATGGATGAAGCATCGGCATGAACATTGAAATCCTTAATCCAATCTGGAAAAAACAAGATAGGCACAGTAATCATTTTTTTCTTTAGTGTGTCTAAACTCTATTGGAACTCTTATGTCCATTGAAACTTGCTATATTTATTTAAGATCTTCTCCATGGGTGTTGTTATCTATGCATATCCCTTAATAAACTTCCTATAGTATCCAGTGTGCCCCAATGTAGTGCGCAGCTATCTAACGAAGGTGGGGGGAGGTAGATCAACAATGATGGCAATCTTGGAAGGATCCACCAACAATCCTTACTTACACACAATATGCCCTAGCAACACTCCAAAGGGTGGAAATAAATTACACTTTTTCATATTCAGGGAAATCTGAAATTTCCTGCACTTATCTAATATCAATCTCAAACATTCAATGTGGTTTTTCAGTAGACTAAAGACAGTCCAATCATCAAAATAAGCTTCCAAGAAATCGTGTAAGAAGTCCTTAAATGCTTTGACCACCACCCTGGAAAATATGGTTGGTGCATTATTCAAGCCAAAGGGCATCACTGTGTACTGAAAAGAGCCCTATTCTATTGCAAATGTGGTCTTATGTCGATCTTCCTTAGCAATCTTGATCTAGTGATACCCTAAAATTCCATCTGTGAATGAGTAGACCTCATGTCCTCCTACATTATCTAAAACTTCATCAGTAAAGGGTGTAGGGAATGGATCATGTAGACATGCATCGTTTAGTTTTCTTAGATCTACACAAATTTTGATTTCTCATGTCTTCTTATCTTGGACCACCATAGGGATGATCCATTCAGATTATTCAATAGGTTCTATGATTCCTTCTTCTAACATTCTATCCAATTCGATCCTAACTTTATCCTTATATTTAGGATTCAGTCTGTAAGGTATTTTCTTGATAGGTCTTGCACCTGGTCTCAAGGGGATCTTCATTTCTCCCATGGGCCCTTTAATGCCCTTCATGTCCGTGAACTTGGTTGGAAACAAGCCCTGATATTAATGCAATAGCTCTATGATCTTGATAATAGTAGCATCATCCCACTAGTCTCCCACATTTTCTAATTTAGGTGTTTTCTCTGTTCCAATATTAACTTTCTTAATTTTAATGGGATGTCCAATAAAAGGTAGTTCAATCCCTGGTCCTTCTATGTCTCTGTGACCTTCAATTTCTGCAATTTTTACATCTCTCGGGTCATCATCCTCATCGGCATTGATAGTATAACATCCCTATAACTATTGAAGAGGCACAACCCATTCATCTTCTTCTTTATCAAAAGGGAGGTTAGGTGCCTCCTCAAAGACCTTTTGGCTTACAATTTGTAAAGATCGATCTACTGTAGGGTACTGACTCTCAAATAAAAATGTAGCTATAAAGTTTTGAGTCATTCCATACCATTTTGTAGTGATGAGGCACAATTATGCTTGAAGATACGAGTTGATAGGCGTAGTATCCAAGGTGTTAATGAACTTATGCACCCACTGTTATTTAGGAATGTTTCTCCAGGCTTCCTCACAACTTCGCATGTGTTCCTTTGGAAAACTATGGCATGTGTATCGAAATTTCCATTGTTCTTCTTGGTCTGAAAATCCTACTGTCAATAATGGGTGACATTGTACCCACTCCATGATGTTCCTCTTGTGTGCTCCCCACCATCTAGCTGGTGTGGCTTTCAAGGCTTCATCCATTGCCAACATCCTCTGTTGTACTGGTACCAGTTTCTCAAATTCAGCTAGAAATGTCTCTAAATGATTCAATCCATCAAATGTAGGGAGATTACTTACTTCTGTGCCAATCCAGAAAACTACTCTGGTCAATCTGGCACACCTCCTCATAGAGACTTCATACATTATGTTCTATCATTTTTCCAATGCTTCCTCTAAGTCTTATGATCATGCACTTTCACTTCGCCAGCTGAGATTTCCATCTGTTGTAGGATTAATGAAATCTTGTTGTCTTGTTGTCAGTTTGTAAATGTTCTCTAGCTCGTATGCACGGTATTCTTCCCTAATAGGTTATGTGTATCTATGACCTTCATCTGGGTCCTGAGGTGCAATAACTTTAAGGCAATTACCCTCAAATGTCATTCTTCTCTTCTTTAGGTCATCAATAGTCGAATTATTGAAAGCCCAATCAATTCCTTACAGCATAGGATAAGGACAACTATCATCAACAATTTCAATCACTTCGAAGTCTGCAAATGTCCTTATCCCATCGATGTCTATAGGGACATGCTATAGTCTTCCAGAAGGGCTCATCACCTGTTGATTAGCCATCCTGGGCCTGATAGGAGAGTAAATCAATCTAGGTTTTCCCATCAGTGCCCAAGTCTTCTTTGTCATAACATTTACTTCTTATCCCAATTCGAGGACCACACAGTCCACGTCATAGTCTCCAATCTAAGCACTAAGGTGCAATTCCTTGTTTTTCCTTCTTTTCCTTGATACTTGGTTCACAAATCTACTCAACATAGGATCTATTCTCCCAATTTCATACTATCTTAATAGGTGTTGTAATTCTTGTACATCTTTTTCATCTTTAATCAAATTGATACATGTATATAAAAATTCCATGAGCTTTCTTACCTCTTTTCCTTGTCTAAATAGAGTAGACTGGTCAAATGTTGGTGGAACTTCACATTCCCTTACTTCTGGTTGTGCCTTAGATGAAGAATCTTGTTCTCCTACAAATTATTTCCTTGCTTCTTCAAAAGTATGCCTCTCCCTCCTTGGATCAAACAATTGTGCCTTCTCTGTAACTCTTATGATCCTTGATCCTTCTGCAATTTTTCCTGGAGTCACTATGTCTTCTCCTGTAACAATGCTTCCTCTAGTAATAACAGTGACTCTGGGGTATTCACCACGAGGTTCTACTAATATTAATTGTACTTGTTGGTTTCCTCCTTGCCTCTCTTGGAGTTTGGCCAAAAATACTGGACAATATTCGATGACATGATCAAACGAGTTACAGTAGTTGTAAGTGGTACAAGAGTTCTTACAATCCCTTTCCAAATGTCTTGATTGTGTGTAGTTATAACAGATAATATGAACTCTACCTCGACCCATACCACCTCCTTGTCCTCTTCCTCTGAATCCACCATGAGGATTGAAGTTTCCTCCTCCTGGGGAGTTGAATTGCGCATTGTTTCTTTCTTGTTGTGTTTCTCCTTGAATTCTATATGTATCCCTTGATATTTCATGCATGAGATCATAAGCCCTACAATCCTTCTCATCATGTCCCACAGACTTACAAAATGTGCAGTAAATATTGGTAGGTGTCTAGACATATTTTTTCATATAATAACATTCACCAGGGCGATGTCTAGTTCTACATACCTCACACCAGGGTACAGTAGCCTGCTTTAAAGGACTAGGTGCTCCAGAGGCCAAGTATTCATGAAATGGGGGACAATTCTCATTGTCAAGTATTCATGAAATGGGGGATTGGATTCTCCTACAGGGGTTGCTTCTAATTTCATGGCAATCTCCATAGCTTCAGCCTACAAAGCGATTTTTTGTTGCATCAGAGGAACTCTGATATGTGGCAAGAGGGAAGCAATGAACCATTCTTTATTCTGTTCATATGGAATATAAAAATTCAAGTGGCATGTCAGGGTCTTAAACCTCTGATCAAACTCCCAAACAGGTTCAGTGACCTTCTACTTGATTTCTTTCAGCTCTGTAATACATTGTGACTCTGACTTGCACTTCTTGAATTCTGCACTCAACGCAGTCTTAATGTCATTCAGTGGTTTAGGTTGTGCTTTCATTGTAGAAAACTTCATGTACCAGCTCAGTGTGTGATCCCTCACGGTAGTACTAAACTGAGCTCTCTTAACAGTTTCACTGATGACTTGCTTAATGCACCACACAACTTCGCATAAGAACTAGTGTTGGTCAGGATCTTTAGATCCATCTCCTATGAATATGGGTAACCTCATCTCATCTACCATAGATATTTCAGGGTTTCTCGACTAAGTATGTGCTAAGATGCTTGTAACAGTACTCTGATTTCTCTGACTACTCTGATTACTCTGGTTACTTAATGCTTCTAAAACAACAAGAGGAGTGATATTACTTACTTCAACATTAGACGCAGTGCCTGAAATTTATGACTCTCCTCAGCGAGGTTCTTCAAATCCTACTTCCTTTGTTCTTATGGAATCTAAATACTCTTCATCTATTAGATCTGCTTCTTCTCCACTGTGGAATTCATTGTCTCTGTAATTCTTCTTAAGTAGGTTCGCAAGAGGAACCTCTCTGAATGATCTCCCACTATGCGTGTGTCCATCCTCTATGTCATTGTCGTTGTTTGAATTATTGAACATTAGCTTCACTGTATCTTCAGGATATTCTTCTCATGCAATAGCATCTTAATCCTCAGCTTTAAAAGGTGTAGGAACTTTCCTCTAGGTCCCTTAAATAAATACCTCTCTGTCTGAATTCTTGAACATTAGCTTCACTGTATCTTCAGGATTTTCTTCTCATGTAATAGCATCTTAATCCTCAACTTTAAAAGGTGTAGGAACTTTCCTCTAGGTCCCTTAAATAAATACCTCTCTACTTGACTATACGATTCAACTTTGACAATGGAAAACTTAGTAATGTACCCTCCAATAGTGTTACAAACTAGAGATCCATTTCCCTAGACACAGCATTGTCAACTCTCTTGACCTTCTTGATCAATGTTGTTTTCCAAACCACAGGTGGTCTAGATCTGATCTCAAACTGGGTATCTGGAAATCTGGCTAACCACTCATATAACTCCTTATGAACTCCTCCAAAGAAAATTTTGTGTATGTCGGTAGAGATGTACCTTCCCATCCAGTATTATGTACTAATGTTAGGGTTCTTATTATTGTTGGCAAATTCATTGGATAGAATGCAGTGATAATTGTTGTCATTAATGGCAACAGTAGAGACAGTAGGATAAGAAGGATAAAAGCTCAGGAGGAATAGCCTTGAAGAAAATGCGCACAGCAAGAGGTTACAGAAGAAAAAGGAAGAAGAGTCAGTGCCCGTTGGATCCCATCCAAATCTCCCGAAAGAACTAGGACCGTCAGATCTGTAGAAGCTGTGAGAGAGATAAATTCATCGGAGAATCGGGGATCGCGAGTTCAAAGTGCAAAGAACACTTAACATTGAAAACCCCGAAATCGCGATATGCGATTTCACGATTTGATCGCAACCGTTAATCAAGAAGGGATCTGGACCGTTCATTTGTATGGACACGTGGCATCCAGGAGGCCTCATCGGCAATTCGGGGATTGGGATTTCATAATGCAAAGTTCACTCCACAACGAAATCCTCGATTTCGCGATATGCGAAATCCCGACGGAATCTGAACTGTCAGATCAACATGTGACCTAGACCGTCGATCTACGATAGCAGTCCACATCAGCTAAGGGACATGTGGCACAACCAGGTGACGACAGGTGTTAGGCAGATCTAACACTTCAGGCACATACAATTAGTGAATCAGAGTGACACGTGGCAGTGTTTAACACGTGTCGAACCATGAGTGACGTCAGCAGAGGACAGGTGGCATCGGAGTTTCGGGGATCGGGATATGATATGTCAAGAACACAATGCATCAAGAACTCCGAAATTGCGAAATGCGATTTCGCGAAGTAATCACA
>JASDQU010304291.1:0-13701 GCA_032191745.1 Picea mariana
TCAAGCAATGTAATGAGATATGAAGAGAAGTATTGTATTTGGAGCGATAGCTCAATAGGAGGATGCCTCCTCAAAGAGGCAAGTGAACAGGAGAGGATCCCTTACATAATAGGATCCATTGTATGGTGTTGCCCTACCTCAAGGGTTTAGTAATAATATTGTGTGATTTCTTCTATATTGCTTTGTGGATCTATTGTGTATTCAGTATTTGTGGTTATTATATTGGTAGATCTATTTAGGTTCTTAACACTATTGTTGCACTTCACAGTTAATTAATCAGTTATGATTCAGTTAGAAAAAATGATTCATGATTCTTGATCGATTGATGATTCAGTTGCGGAGGCGTTTTTGCCCAAGAAGATTCGAGGTGTAATTGATGAGGCGTGCATGAATAAAAGGTGATATGAAGTGACTATGTGAGGTTAGCTGTTCTAACTGAAAAATGAATTGAACTGTAGAAAGGAAAAACTACAGCATGTGTAGTGTGAAGAAATATCAGATATAAAGAACATAAGTTGGACATAAGAGAAAAGGTAAAGAGAGAAAAATGTGCACATTTCAAAGAGCATGAAAAGGACAGAGAAAAGAACAGATAGATAGAGAAAACAAGTCAAGACAAATATGAACATAGAAGAAGAATAGTGTAGCAGAGAAGAATTGCAGAACAACGAAGAAGTGGTAAGAATTGATTTATCTGTGATGTTGGTTAATCAATCATTTATTTGTAAAAAGGGTGGTTGGGAGGTGCTAGGGAAGACTGTTGTCCTCAGAGGTTCAAGTGAGTTCTTGAACATAGGGAGTTGTAGCTTCCATTTGGTTGTAGCCAGAAAAACCAGGGTGGTAGGGTGGTGCAAGGGAGAACAGTTGTTCTCTGTTATACATGTTGGTGCCTGTGTGACTGGAAGTTGGTGCTTCCATCCAGTCGATGCTGGAACACTCAGGGAGTTGGTGCTTCCTTCTAGTGGGTGCTAGAGAAACCAGAGAGTTGGTGCTCTCAACAAGTTGGAGCTTGTAAAAAAGAGGTAGTAGCCTCACTTTGAGTTGGTGCTCAAACATAGATGATGTACAGAACTTAAAAGACTACCTATCATTTCGAAGAAGAAGATGTTTTCTCCCTTTATGGGTTTCCTTGTGAAAAATATGTCTCTGTGTATATCTTATGTGTGATTGATGCTCATTGTTTATGTTGTTCATATGATGTATAATATTGATGGTCACTTGATGAAAGATTAATAATATTTTAATAGACTTAAAATTGTTTAAGCACAGTAGCAACTGATTCACCCCCCCTCTCAGTTGTCTTAGTAATTTCAAAAATTGGTATCAAAGTAGGTTCCTTTTATTTAAAGATAGATTTGTAAGCTTAAACATGAAAAGTCATGAAGGGACTTCAGCCAGTAAGCCTCCTCTGTTTGAGGGAACAAATTTTTCCTTTTGGAAGGTTAGAATGAGAACATACCTAATGGCCTTAGTTGTTGATGTTTGGGATGTAGTAGAGATTGGATATACAAAGCCTATTGTGCTAGCTTCCAAGGATGATAAGTTAGAATTTATCTTTAATGCTAAAGGAATGAATTCTATCTTGAATGGACTTGCAGAATCCAAGTTTTTAAAGGTGATGCATCTTCAAACTGCCAAAGAAATGTGGGATAAACTTATTAGCAACTATGAAGGAAATGAGAAAGTAAAATATGTCAAACTTCAAACATTTAGGTTGAAGTTTGAACAAATAAAGATGAATGAAGATGAAACAGTTAGCAAGTATTTTTTAAGAGTTGAAAAACTTGTGAATGCCATGAAGGGTCTTGGTGAAAAGTTTGAAGAATCAAATTTAGTTTAGAAGATCTTAAGATCTTTGCTTGATAAATCTAATCCAAAAGTCTCTGCAATAGAAAAACTAAATGATCTTAAAACTCTGTCCATTGATTAACTCCTAGGAACTTTAACTACATATGAAATGAGAATCAACAAAGATAAATCCATTACTAGAGAAACATCTTTTAAAGAAGACAAGAATACTGATTCAGATTTAGATGATATTAAGGAAAAATTTGTGAGAAGGTTAAAGAAAAAATTAGGAAAATATCAAGGCAATCTTCCCTTCAAATGTTTTAACTATGGTAAGATAAGTCATTTTTCATCTAAGTGTTCCCATCAGAAAAATGACCAGAACTCTAATGATGAAAAGAAGTACAAATTCAATAAATATAGTAAGAAGAAAAATTTGTGTGCAAATAATGACAATTCCTCAGAGGACATATATAGTGATTCATCATGTGAAGACAAAGTGAATGATTTTATGCTTATGGCTATGGGAGATATTGATGATGAACACACAAGAGGTGAAATAGATGATGAATAAGTTGTGGTTGATATGGAAGGTGAATTAATCATTGCTTTGGAGGAAATTGACAGACTCATATGTAAGAAGAGAAACCAAAAATGGTTGTTGATGTAGTTTAAAATGAATGATAAAAAACCTGATGAAGACTTTGCTCTACTAAAAGTGGAGTTAGAAGAGGCAAAGAAAATATAAGACATTATGAAACAACAGTTATCAGAGAAGAAAGCAAGGTGTGAAGCTTTAGAAGAAGAGATCGTAAAAACCAGAAAAGAAATGGAGAAGTTTAAGGGAAGGATTAACCTCCATTCTAAATCAACAAAGAAATCCAAAGTTGAAAGATGGATTGGGGTATGAAGAAGGATCAAGTAGTGATCATCCAAGTAATACAGAGCCTATCAAGTTTTTCAAATCTTCAAACATTGACAACAGTCACTCTACAGAAACAAAGAAAGAAAATCAGTCAACAAGAAGGAATGAAAGAAAAAGTACCAGAATCGAATCTGTAGATCAGAGAGATTATCGGCATGAAATAAATCAACCTCCTCAAAGAAAATAGAATTTTTCAAGGTACAAAGGTTTTTTCTATGGTTATTTTTTTTTCTTCTCTAATTTTGGTCACAAATCTATAAATTTTTCTTTAAGATTTAGATATGAACAATCAAGATATTCAACGAATAACCATCTTCCACAACAAAGATTGAGACAACCAAGCAAAAAACAAACTCATACTATAAATCATGCGATGGTTGGGAAAAGGACGCAGGTTAAACATAACAATAGTTATGAGCATAACAATCGCTATGATATTCTATTTAGTGAACTAGAATGTTACATCTGTCATAACTATGGACATAAAGCTACAGATTGTCGCTTAAGGAATTACAAGCCAGATTTGATTCCCACTGTTGAAAATGTCAAGGTTTGGAAGAAGAAAGAAGATGACAAGTGTGGACTAGTGTTATCAGCCCAAAGACAAAAGAATCCCTAGTATATTGACAGTGGATGTTCCAAATATATGACAAGAGACAAAAGAAAGTTTCTATTTCTAAGTGAAAGAAAATCCGGGAATGTAGCTTTTGGAAACGATGCACTAGGAAAAACAAAAGGTAAAGGAATGGTAAGCCTAAGTAATGGCAAAGAAAAATATCAAGATGTGTTGTTTGAATATGGTCTGAAACATAATCTACTAAGTTTCAGTCAAGTTTGTGACAAAGGATGTGAAGTTGTTTTTACTTCTAAAGACTGTAAACTAAAGTCTTTGAGTTTAGGACAACTAGTTGCAAAAGGGATAAGAACATAAAACAATGTTTATGTGTTAAATGAAGAAAAAGAAGAATGCCACTTAAGCAAATATGATGAAAGTTGGTTGTGGCATAGGAGACTTGGACATCTAAATTTTGATCATAGAATCAAGCTCAAAAACAATGGGGCAATAAAATATCTTTCGAAGATATCAAAGCCATATGACTCTGTTTGTAAGCCCTGCCAGATAGGAAATATTACTCGCACTCAATTCAAATCTAAAAACTTTCCTTCAACATAAAAACCTCTCCAGTTAGTACATATGGATTTATGTGGACCATCAAGGAAAGAAGGTACATGAAAAGATAATTGTTTTATGTTGATTATTAATGATTATTCTAGACTAACATGGGTTGTCTTTTTGAAGGAAAAATCTAAAGCATTTGAAAAATTCAAAGTGTTTAAGGCTCTGACTTAGAATCAAACTGGAAAAAGATTAAAGGAAGTAAGGTCTAATAGAGTAGGATAGTTTAGTTCATGGAACTTCAAAGAGTTATGTGATAAACATGGGATCAAAAGTGAATACACAATTCCAAGGACTCAACAGCAAAATGGAGTTGTTGAGAGGAAGAATAGATTAGTACAACAAATGGCAAGATCAATGATGAATGAAAGGAACATACCTCAGACATATTGGGTAGAAGCAATTCATATAGTTGTTCATATCCTTAACAAATCTCATCTCAGGCCACACAGTGACAAGACTCCGTATGAACTATGGTTTGGAAGACCTGCTTCAATCAAACATTTTAAAGTATTTGGGAGTAAATGTTATATCAATAACAATGATGAAAATATTGGCAAATATGATGATAGGGTTGATGAAGGTATCTTCTTGGGTTATGATACAAACAGTAAAGGGTATAGATGTTACAATAAGAGGTTGCATAAACTAGTTGATTGTATAGACATAAAGGTTGATGAAGAAGTCCCAGTTAGGAATGTAAACAGTGTTGAACCAAGTACATAAGATATAGTTGAAGATGAAGATGAACAGGTCCAAGGATCAGGAAGAGAAGAATCTGAATCAGATGAAGATATGAATACTCCGTCTGACACAAATTAGAAGAAAGAAGCAAAATCACCTCTCAGAATTGTTAGGAAGAATCATCCTAAAAATCAGATAATTGGAGATATAAATAAAGGAGTTCAGACAAGAAGGAAATTGATTAAAGACTCAGAACAATCACATGTTGTTTTTTTATCTATGACTAAACCTAAATTTTTTTATGAAGCCAGCTAGCATGATGATTGGATTAGAGCAATGAATGAAGAGCTTGATAATATTGAGAAGAAAAATACTTGGGAGCTTGTCCCTAGACCTAAAGATAAGAATGTAATAGATTCCAAATGGGTGTTCAAAAATAAAATGAACGAAAAAGGACAAGTTGCTAGAAATAAAGCCAAATTGGTCTGTAAAGGGTACACACAAGTTGAAGGTCAGGACTTTGATGAAACTTTTGCACTAGTGGCAAGATTGGAGGCTATCAGAATGATTCTTTCTTATTCATGTCATAAGAACTTTAAAGTTTATCAGATGGATGTTAAATCAACATTTCTTAATGGATATCTAGAGGAAGAAGTATATATAGAGAAACCTAAAGGATTCTCATTGACAGATAATCCTAATTATGTTTACAAGATGAAGAAGGCCTTATATGGACTAAAAAAAAAACCACAATCTTGGTATTATAGACTAGACAAATTGTTACAAGACAAAGGGTTCAAGAAAGGTACTGTTGACAAAAATCTCTGCATTAATTCTGAAGGTGATAATTTACTAGTTGTTTTGGTTTATGTAGATGATATTATTTTTGGTTGTACTAATGAATCATCTGTCTAGGGTTTTGCTAACTCTATGAAAACAGAGTTTGAGATGTCTATGATAGGAATGGTAGGTCATTATCAGTCAACTCCTAAACAAAGTCACTTGGTAGCTATCAAAAGGATATTCAAATACTTGAAGGGAACAATGACTTATGGTCTGTGGTATCCCAAAAATAAGAATTTTTAGTTAACTTCTTATTCAGATGCAGATTGGGCAAATTGTGTGGATGAAAGAAAGAGCACCAGTGGAGGTTCTTTTTTCCTAGGTAACTCGTTGGTAGCATGGATTAGTAAGAAGGAGGGATCGATTTCCTTATCAACTATAGAAGCAGAGTACATTACTACTGCTACCTGCTGCACTCAGATTTTTTGGATGATTCAAACTCTTGTAGATTTGAAGGTAAACTATATTGATCCGATTACAATTCACTGTGATAACACAAGTGCCATTAGTGTCTCCAAGAATCCTATTCTTCATTACAAGACTAAGCATATCCCAATAAAATACTATTTTCTCAAAGAAAAAGTCACAAATAGAGTTGTTCAGCTGAATTATGTCCCTTCCACGGAACAAATAGCTGATATCTTTACTAAACTGTTAGCAGAAAGCCCTTTCGAATATCTTCGTCAAAATTTGGGGGTTATAACTTCCTTCGTATAATGTGTTCACCTGGTTAGGGGGAGTATTTATTGAATATCAGTTGTATTTCTAAGTTTCTCATAGTTGAAAGGGGGAGTATGTACTGCAACAACTTCGGGGGAGCGTGTTTCTTCTTTGACATTGATGTCAAAGGGGGAGAAAGTGTGGTAAATTTCAAAGATGCTACAATGGTATAATTTCAAAGATGCTATAGTGGTATAATTTCAAGGATGCTACAGCGGTATAGCTGAAATTTCAAAGATGCTATAGTGGTATAATTTCAAGGATGCTACAGCGGTATAGTTGCATGTTTTTCAAGGGATTGCCATCAATGCCAAAGGGGGAGATTGTTGGCATGTTTTTTAGAACAACGATAGAGTATGCGTGTTTGTCATTGATGGCGTGTGTTTGTCACAGATGGCGAAGATTAGAATGATCAGTAGCATAGCGATAATGGAAAGATCAACAGTGTAAGCTCATAACAGTCAATGCACGACAAACATGGTGAAGATCAACATGATCAGTAGCATAGAGATAATGGAAAGATCAACAGTGTAAGATCATAATAGTCAAAGCACGACAAAGGTATTGTTTCAATGTTTCAAAGATCGGGAAATCCAAAGGAAAGAGGTTCAAACTCATGATATGCAACATCGTGATAAGATCTTGACCGTTGATTCAAGAAGGACATGTGGTGAAATTGCGATATTATCTGGACCTTTGGTTCCATAGGACACATGGCGAAAGATCATTGTTTCACTGACTGAAATGTCAAAGGATCGAAGTGCTCATTTGATTGGTGAGTGGTCATATCTCAAGGTCACATCGTCGAAGGCTTAAGGGAAGGATATACTTGTGAAGTTCCATCTCGGTGTTCGCAACTTGGACTATCGAGACTCCTCATCACAAGAATCACGATATGCGAGATCACGAAAAAATTTAGACCGTCAGATCACCAAGGATTGTGGACTGTTGATCAGGCATGAAGAAGGCTCATGAAGTGGCGCAATTGCGATAAGATCTGGATCGTTGATCCAAGAGGGGAACATGGCGATATATTAGAGCATGACAGAATAAATAAGACGCAAAAGTGGGAAATGTGTTTTCGAATAAGGTTGTGGTCACAGCCAGTGGTTACATCTGCAGAAGATGGAGGAAGAAGCTAGCAGTGTTAATCTCCATCTCGGAGTCTTGACGATCATGACTTGGAGCATCAAGACCCTTCATCACATAAATTGTGATATGCGAGATCGCGATGAGATCTAGACCACTGGATCACTGGAGATCTCGACCGTTGATTAGACTCGATGAAATTTATAAATTCATGAAATATGAAGCGCCTTTTGGCATAGCATACAGCCACCACCGGTGGTCACATGAGAGGAAGAAACTAGCGGTTCTAAGCTCCATCTCAGAGTCTCGACGATCACAACTTGGAGTGTCGAGATCCTTTATCACAGGAATGTCGATATGCGAGATCACAAAATTAAGATTTTGTTTAGCGCTTGATCACAGCTAGTGGGCATATGAGATAAATGCAAAAACCTGTCGATTTAATCCAATGGTATAGGTGAATTTGAATATGATCGAAGGGATATTGTTCCAATTCATAGTTAATTAATCAGTTATGATTCGGTTAGCAAAACTGATTCATGATTCTTGATCGGTTGGCGATTCAATTTTTTCCCAAGAAGATTCGAGGTGTAACTGATGAGGCATGTGTGAATAAAAGGTGATATGAAGTGACTGTGTGAGGTTAGCTATTTTGACTGAAAAATGAATTAAACTATAGAAAGGAAAAACTACAGCGTGAACAGTGTGAATAAAGCTTAGAGATAAGGAATAGAAGCTGAATAGAAGAGAAAAGGTGAAGAGAGAAGAATGTTTACATTTCAAAGAGCATGAAAAGGACAGAGAAAGAATAGATACACATAGACAGCAAGTCAAGCCAAATATGAACAGATAAGAAGAATAGTGTAGCAGATAAGAATTGCAGAATAGTGAAGAAGTGGTAAGAATTGATTTATCTGTGTTGTTGGTTAATCAATCATTTATTTCTAAAAAGGGTGGTTGGCAGGTGCTAGCGAGGACTGTTGTCCTCAAAGGTTCAAGTGGGTGCTTGAACACAGGGAGTTGTAACTTCCATCTAGTTGTAGCCAAAAAAACTAGGGTGGCAGGGTGGTGCAAGGGAGAACAGTTGTTCTCTGTTATACAGGTTGGTGCCTGTGTGACTGGAAGTTGGTGCTTCCATCCAGCCGGTGCTGGAACACTCAGGGAGTTGGTGCTTCTTTCTAGTGGGTGCTAGAGAAACCAAAGAGTTGGTGCTCTCAACAAGTTGGAGCTTGTAAAACATAGGTAGTAGCCTCACTTTGAGTTGGTGCTCAAACATAGATGATGTACAGAACTTAAAAGACTGCCTATCATTTTGAAGAAGAAGAGGTTTTCTCCCTTTATGGATTTCCTTGTGAAAAATCTGTCTATGTGTATATCTTATGTGTGATTGATGCTCATTGTTTATGTTGTTCATATGATGTATAATATTAATGGTCACTTGATGAAAGATTAAAAATATTTTAATAGACTTAAAATTGTTTAAGCACAGTAACAACTGATTCACCCCCCCTCTCAGTTGTCTTAGTAATTTCATCAATTTGAGACTTTTATTCCAAATGGAAAGACAACATCGGCATAGAAAACTTCTTCATTCTTTAAATCAACTTGCAGATACTGATGAAAAATGTTCCCTTGAGCTAAAAAAAACAATATTTTTTGATACCTCACATGCTTATGTTATTAGTGACATTATTGTTTTAATGTTTTTCTATACATAACTTCATACTGTTGTGAGTAAACTAGAAGATCCTTTTAACTTAATGGCAGGTGTAGTTGGTTTAACCATTGATAAAGGAATTTGCAGAATTGGAAGAGGCATTAAGTAATTTTTGAATTTTTTGATCCTTTCTTTTAACTTAACGTTTTCAACTTCCATACCATCAATAGAATCGTCAAGAGCATCCCCAATTGTCCAGTGGATTTTAGAAATTTGGGGCGGTCGCATGTCCTTTAGGTGGACCTCTGAGTGAGACTTTCCCTTTTTATTCTTTTGGTCACTTATTTCTATAATCAACTTTTTAGGCTCCTTATAAAAAACAACACTTTGAAAAGTGAAGGACTCTTCTTCACTTAAAGTCTCATTTGCAACAACTTCCAATAAAGAAATTTTTTTATCCATATTTTCTGGTTGTTCCATTGCATAAAATATTTTCTCAATATATACTTCTAGTTCCATGTCCTCCAGAGAAAATTTTTGGATTTCATTTTCTATAAGATTATCCTCTTTCTCTCGCACTAAATTATTCCTTTTCTTTCTCACAGGGATCTTATTTGAACTCTCAATTTTCCGAGGGGGAGGATTCTTCTCTCCCCCTCCACCTGAACTACTGTTGATAACCTTGATAACTGGGTGAGCCATTGGAGAATTGCTCCGGGATGTGGTATTCTTGGGAGTAACAACTGGAGATTGAGTGCTCGTTTCACTAGGACCTTTTCCCTTTTGTTTATAAAAATCATTAGTACTGAGTAATGTTTCTAGGTCACCAACATTGTGTACGGGAGTACTTTGGTTGTTAACTACTTCTTCTTTATTCAAAATAGTCTAGATGAACGAGTTAGTGAATCCCACTGAAATCATTTGTTCTACAAATATCTTGTTCAGATCAAAGCCTTTTATATTTCCATCATACTTTAAGTTCACATTGTTGAAATGATTTGTAAACTCGTCAATTTTTTTTATGTTTCTGAACATGAAATCTCCAATCTTCCATGGCAGGGGAATAAATTGTTTTTTCCTTTTTTCATGGGAAAAATGTAGCCATAAATTATACTACCTTTCCACCTATGTAATGAATAATTTTTCAGATAGATGATATGGGAGAAAATAAGTATTTTATTTCGAACATAATATACTTATGACTCTATGATTCTCCACTTGTTCTATTGTTCCTTTTTTCTCTAATAATATGTTGACTTGGTCAGATATCCTTGAAGTATTTTCTTCCAACAACATCCTTTTGAATAATGAGACAAAATCATTATAAAATTCATAAAAATACAAAGGGGTCTTATGTCTCCATAGTTCCTGATACTAAAAGGTATCTGGATCTATTTCATGATTCACCCTCTTTGTTATGGTCAAGTTTGTAACTTGACAACGATAGACAATAGAAAATATCATATAAGAAACCTTAAATATATTTTTGTCCTTTTTATAGTGTGATAATTGGGACAAGATTTCGATACAAATAAGTTTTCCCAAGTCAAAGATGGCCTTTTGTTTCACTGTAAAATATAGAATATATAAAATCATGCGAGAGATAGAATAAGTTCTTTCTTGACCTGTCAACCTAGTAAAAAACCACACAATTTATCGATAGGGGTTTTTAAAAGACTCAACCTAGATCTTGGTTATGTCTTCTAGAATAGATGCAGGATTCTCCAAATATTCAAGTAGGAGGTCAAGCCCATTGTTATGTTTCTTCAAAAAATATATGCAGTATTCTCCTTTGAAAGTAAGTGTCAACCCTTGGAGCTTCAAAATATTGCGAAAAACTTGTGGTGAAAGGGAAATCAGAGAATGATCTTGAAGTTGTATAATTATCTATCTTGGAACACACTTCTCCACACACAATGCAAAAATTAATTTACAATCAAAAACCTCAGGAGCACACTCGGTGCGAGCGATTCCAGATGCCCAAATTATGTCTTTCTATGTAGTAGTAGAGGAATAATATGAATATTTTCTTGACCACCGAAAGTTCTGGTCTACACAACCAAAGATATTTAAAGTATCACCAAAAAATTGATGTCTAGCTGATGTTGCCATAGGTTAATGGTAGCATTTCTTCAGCTCTATAATAACTTCAAATAAATATTTTCAGAGAGATGATGATAATATAATCCCTTGGAAAATGGAGATTTAATGCAATTTGATGAGTAATTCCTTGATCCTTTCACCATTAATGATGATCTTTTCAAAGCCTACACAACAGTTGTTAGCATTAAAAAACACTTAATACTTATTGGGAAAATCAAGAGAATGGCGGGGACAGACGCGAGAGAGTTTGAATATGGAGCTTTTCATGAACCCGCTAACCTAGGAACCCATGAACCCATGGTTATGGATGATCAAAAATATGTTGTGTAAAAGGGTGGTCGGTCGAACTTGTATGCAGAAGGAATAAAATACTTAGGGGCTCAACACCCATGACAAATATGATGGTCAAAATTTAGATCACATAACTTTGGGTGCAAAGTCGTCAACACAGAACTTGGAGGATGAGGGATCGAACCTGCAAACCTGCGAAGTTGAAAAAATGGCTAAGTGTAGTGTAGCAGTGGACTTATGACATGAGAAAGTGGATGGAGATGAAGGTCCGCCAACCTGTGAACCCACCGATTACTGAAATATGACTAAGTATGGTAAATAAAAAGGGAGAGAATAAAGGGATAAGAAACAGGGAAACAAGGGAAGGTGTAGAAGAGGGAAAAATAATGGAAAAAATAAGTTTGGAAGATAGAACATGGAAGGAAAAACTAGAAACAGGAAATGATCTCAACAACTAGCTCCAACTATGAGATGATAACCCCATGTGGGTTGTCAAGAATCTAGAATCTTCATGACCAGGTACTTCCATCCATTGGTCTATGGAGTCAAAAGGTAAGGATATACAAACTAAGTAAAAGAAAAATTATGTACGAGGAAGTGAGAAAATTTTAGGTGAAGAAACCTTTCAAATGTTTCCCATTAATAGTCAACATTAACATTTTACCCTTCACATCTTTGAAAATATAAGAATTAAAACCCAAGATATTTTCAATGATGTATGGTCCAATCCAAAGTGCTTCAAATTCTGTGTGCATCAATGGTTTCTCCTTAGCTTTGTTCCAGAGTAACACCAGATCACCCTTTCGAAACTTACTTACTGTTGCATTCTGATCAAAATATCTTTTGATATTTTTTTGTCTCTGAGGAGTTCTATTCAAGGATTTACTTCGTTCTTCCTCCAATTTCAATAATTGGTTGACCCTATTTTTCATAGGTGAACTATATTCTGCATCCTCTGTATTAAATGAAAAATTCAAGGCATTTACCTTGAGGCTAGTTGGCATTTTTGCTTCTTTCCCATCAACAAATGTGTACAGAGACATCCCAGTGTTGTCTTTCATAGTCATTATGCTCTCCCACAATGCATCAGTCAACTTCAAATGCCAATTCATTTGGTTCTTGTCAATAGTTTTCTTCAATATCTGAATAAGTGTCTTATTAGTTGATTATGCAAGACCATTCCCTTGTGGATAATAATTTGAGTACTTCCCCATAAAAATTCCATATTCTCCACAAAATTATGTAAATTTTGAGCCAATGAAAATCGAGACATTATTAGTGATAAAATTTTCTGGGACACCAAACCTTGAAAAAATATTATCTTTAATAAACTTAAACAACTCTTCAGAATCAACCTTTTTTAATACTATTGCTTCTGTCCACTTTGTAAAATAATCTGTAGCGGTGAGTATATGTGTGTGTGTGTGTTTCCTTTTCTTGAATTTGTATTTATTGGTCCAACAAAATCGAGTCCCCATTTGGAAAATGGTTGTTATATAGATATAGGTTGTAATGCCATTGCATATTTTTTCATGTTCCCTTAAAATTCTTGACAAGATACACATTTCCTTATGGTAGCATATGAGTCTTTAAAAACTGATGGATAAAAAACCCCATCTCTTATTATCTTATGGACAGGGTGGCGGTAGACACAAAATGTCCACCGCATATTACTTCATATAATTCTTTCATCAATTCTTGATCTTTCCTTTCATCAACACATCTCAACAATATACCATCATAGTTCCTCCTAAACAATGTATCAACAATCAACACATATTGACTCAACTTCATCTTCAATGTTCTTCACTCTTTAGAGTTCACGGTGACTGGAAATTGTCCAAAACTCAAGTAGAATACAATATCTCTATACCACTCTGAATCTATCATGGTTTCTCCTACTATTAACGATATTTCTTGTAAGGGGGTTAGAATGCAAAAGAATGGGTTAAAACCCACTTGTCCTAATTTTGAAACACAAGCGCGCCCGTGGTAAGCGACACGCAAGTCCAAGCGACAGATATTCGCTCGCCCAGATCAACGACGCATATGGGATTCTGGACCCCCCGCCTTTCTACCTTTAAGCGGAGGGGGGGGGGGTCCGTAATCGTGGGCACATCTCTTCAACAGTCCAGATCAGTGCACCCGGATCAACGGCAATAAAGGCAATTCCGAACCCCCCCTGCCTTTCTACCTTTAAGCGGAGGGGGGGGGTCCAGAATCGTAGACTGTAATGATCCCAAGCCAAATTCTTTCTTGGAATCACTAACTACTACTAATTTATTGAGTTTTTAAGTGCATACAAGATTCATCAACACATGGAGATCACAATATATTCAAGATGTAGAAGCACAAGCAAAGAACTGACCTTTTTATTATGAGCAATGTAAGATCAATACAATAGATGGCCAATCTGGCATAAAC